>CATIWM010205646.1:0-18073 GCA_949671775.1 Mallotus repandus | reverse complement strand
AGTTTCTTCATCAATGTTGTTTATGAAAATTTGCCAGCTTTCTATCATATTTGTTCAAACATCAGTCACTCAAGTCAGGATTATCGAAGGTGAAAACGTCTAGAAGCATCTCAAAGTTCAGATGCAACTCAATTGAATCCTGATGAGCCAAAACGTATAAGGAAACCAAAATCACAATATGGTAATGTTGCAATTCCCATTGATAACACTTTCCAAGTGCTGCAATCTGGCCTCCATTATGAAGATCGAATTTATGTTGACAATTCTAAGGATCAGGATGTGCATATTGAGGTTGAAACCGCTGTTTTGCAACAAGGAGAGTCTAATACCAGACCTGAAGATAAAAACCTAGTGCATGAAGCTAAAATCGAGTTGGGGGTAGCTGCTTTGGACCATGAAATGCCTATACCTTTTCCTCTGATGGATCGATCAGTTGAAGCTGATCTAGATGACAATGATGTTGATACTATGAAGCAAAATGAATTAACATCAGATGTGGATAGGCAGCAACCAAATGCAAATCAAATCAAGTTATCTTAGGCAGATGAGGCAGAATACCAGAGCAAGAATGGACTACAGTCCAGCGTAAACAAAAACAAACAAAGAGAAATATAAAATTACCCTTGCAAAACAGGTTTCTAGAAGTTTATGAAGCTATTTTCTGGATTTTCCATGGAGGTTTCTGCGCAGGCTGTTCATGATATTGATGATGTTTCCAATCATTAGCAGATGATAAGCTACAGATGGTCAAAGCCTAATGATGATTTTAGTCATCAACAAACAGTTGCGACCCAGTTTATGGCAATTGGGTTACTTTTTCAATTCATAAGTAGATAATTTTTAAGTCCCAGTGTAGGCGGCGGGGTCAATTGCATGCCCAAGTGTTTGACAACCACGACATTGTGCAATCTTAAGGCTGCTAGGAAATAAATAATGGGCTTGGGGCCCAAAATGGAGATGGAGTCGCCACCTAGATAAAAGTCGAGACACACTATACAACAACTAGATTCTACGGATGTTCCCAGAAGCTGTCATCAGAGATCGGATTTGGAAACTGGGTATAGGCCTTTGAATGCCCACCCATCTTTGCAGTTGGCCTCCGTGTGTGTTTTGTATTTTATTATCTTTGATTATTAGATTATTTCCTTATCATCATTGAATTGTAATAATTTTCAATTTCATATTTTACCAAATTTGCACATTTACCCCATTTGCATGCTTATTATCTCAACATTAAAGGCAAGTAATAATGAATTTACAATCATGCATTCAAAACGAATGGGGAAAGGATTAGGGATTATAACATATTATACAATTACAACAATAATAAATTCAAATAAAACCTCTCAAGAACTAATTAATACACTAACTACTTAATGATTAAAAATCACCAAGAGATCCCTACAACTAACAATGGTTAGTTCCATTTCAAGATAATAATTTTATTTACAAAAGAATTGAATTCAATTTGCATAAAATAACTATGAATATTCATCTATACATGGATTGATTACTTGAACATACTTAAAATCATGGCAATCTCATGCAATAGTGAAGATACAAAACAACAGAAATGTATCAAAAACCAAATATAAACCAAAAGGATACTAAAATGAAGCAGACTTATGTAGGACTTTGGCAGGGAGGTGATTGCCTCTTTGAAGAGGCGACGCCTCGTAGCTAGGGGGCGATTTAAAATTACCACTTGACGTCTCATTGAAGAGACATCGCCATTTCAACTACAACACAAAATTTTACATTTTTCTTAATTCCTAAGTAATTCAAGAATACATGGAAATATGTATAAACCAGCAACTTAAAACTCAATTATTCACATGTTCAAGTCATCAACATGATATTAAGCAAGCAATAAACACAAAACAAGTACAAAAATCAAGAGTTTGATTATTTTTATGGAAAATGAACAACTTAAAGCTTGAAAACAAGGATTCTCATTGATTTGGACGAGTTTGATGCTCCTAACTGAGCCCTCAGAGCTTAGTTTGCTTGGTTTAGATGTGTTAGGTGCAAGATTTTTCCTCTTGCTTCTCAAGAAATTGTCCTATTAAGCTTTTTCCCCTTATCTCTTTCTCTCCTTTATTCTTTTTTAGTTTTCTCTCTAGAATTTTTTCTCTTTTTTTCTTCTTTTCAAAATTGCCAACCTCCTTTTTTAGCCAAAAATCCCTCTACTTAAGCCTCTCTCTTCTCTTTCCCAATTTCTCAAAAAAATCAAGTCTAAGATAAAAAATATCATTCTTCATCATTTCCTCATTTCCAGCTCACTTTTTGCCCCAAAAAGTCTCATTTTTATGTCAAAAACCACCAGATATGTGATATGGTAGGTCCTTCTCTACTTAATGAAGCCATTAATGGCATTAAATGCATGTAGATATTGGTTACATAGAGGCGTCACCTCACTGATGTCGATGCCTCTTCACCCAGGCTTGGCCTTGAAAGGCTTGGGCCTGGGCCTAAAGGCTTAGGTTTAAGGAGTTGGGCTTAATTCTAGGGTTTTTGGCTTGCTTTTAGAGTTTTGAGCTCTCAGGACCATTCTATAGAAGATTTTGAGTCCCTCTTATACCTAAAACTTGTACTGTCTCATCATTGGGCTTTCATAGTAGGCCGATCAAACTAAGCGTGTCCACAGTTTGCCCCCTTAGTTTTTTAAAAAACGAATTTATGAAATCAATTTTTGAAAAAGCAACATGCATATCAACAGTAAGAATGGCATACCTAACCTGCAAGCTTCACTTGGGTCGTCATCCTCGGGAATTCAAACTTGAGAGGTCAAACTTTCACTCAAAATGTGATCGTGATCCTTAGGTTTTCTTGACTTAATCAGTCACTTATTATAGTTGAGGTGTGAACCTCGAGGTTTCCTGACCCAAGATGTCGCCTAATGAAGAAATATAAAAATGTAACCGTGTTCCTTAAGTTTTCCTAGCACGATCCATTACTCATTATAGTTGGATGTGAATCCCGAGCCTTTCTGATGTGAGAAGTCACTCAGTAAATAAAAAGGTGAAACATAACCGTGTTCCTCAGGTTTTCCTAGCTCAATTAGTTACTTATTATAGTTGAACATGGATCCCGAGCCTTTCTGACGTAAAACTTCACTCAGTAGAGAAGAAGATTCATTTCAAGAATTCAAACCCAACCAGACATCCTTGAAATGGAAGATGTGCTTCGGGGATTCAAACCCGACCAGAAATCCTTGAAATAGAAGATGCTCTTCGGGGATTCAAACCCAACCAGACATCCTTGAAATGGAAGATGTGCTTCGGAGATTCAAACCTGACCAGACATCCTTGAAACGGAAGATGCACTTCAAGGATTTAAACCTGACCAGACATCCTTAGCACTAGTACTTTGATTAGAAAATCTTTCATCCTTCATCACTGATTTTGGGATACACCGAGAAATGGAATAGCAATTCTTCATTTTTGTAATTATTCATTTTTTCTTGAACCTCCACTGGGGAATACACATCTAATGTGCCATTAGCCCTGGAGGCCACATCTGGCGAGATGCTCCTATCTCAATCAAGCTACAAAATGGCCTGGCCCACTTCACGTCCTCTCCTATATATACTTCCTTTCCTTTCTAAAAAGGTTTATCTTCACTTTTGCTTACAAACCCTTTCTCTCTTTTCCTCTCTTTTCTTCCTTACTTTTCTAGTTCCTTCTCCGCCATGGAAACTGTGCGGACTCCAGATTTTCCTGCCTGGGATCCCATTACTCCTTCAGTACATCCTCTACATAGTTTTGAGCTAAGAATTTAGGATGACATCCCTCTCTTGGCAGACACACAATCTCATCTCTGCAAATTAGCTACAAGAGAGGTTAGTAACCAATTTTACTCATTTTTTCCTACAAATAGGATAAGATGACATTAGGTTATTGTTTATAAAGACATATTTATCATAAAAAACTGAAATGTATATGATTGAACCAAAAAATTGAAGAAATTCAAAGAAGTGTGTCAGATTACTGACATGAAGGGGCGTCGCCTCTTAATTGAGGCGGAGGCGATCGCCTCCTGGAGAGGGGGTGTCACCTCTTCAGTGTCAAGGTGATATTCCAGGGGTGATCGCCTCCTGGGAAGGAGGTGATGCATCTACAAAAGGGTGATCAACTCTGCTCATAGAGGTGATCGCCTTTTCGACAGTGTTTTACAAAAATTCAAGCTTTTATACACATAATCAATAATCAACTCCCTGTTCATTTGCAGCAGGATTCCCACACTTTCAAAGGTTCTGGGAACTTTAATAGGGCCCGTATTTAGTATGAAAGCTTCTCAAACAAGATCAAGGCTCGTATTCAAGACACCAGGTTCTTGAATTTTATTTTTTTTCTCCCAAATGATCAGGGGCAGACTAACTACTAGCCTTTACACGCTTTGCTGGAGAGATAGTATGACACCACACAAACCTTCCATCTCCCCTTTTGGTGAGTTCACTTTAGACCCTATTTCATTTGTTACCATCATTAGGATCTTGTGTATGGGAGATTATGTTCCTTTGGATGCGAGCCTGCATAAGATGTCTTCGGACCGCCTCGCTTACATCAAGCAGTTACTTGGTATAGTACCAGACATGAAGGGGACCCATACTATCAATATTGACTCTATTAAGAGTCACTATACCCAAGAAAGAGTGGCAGTAGCTACCACTCCTCGAGTTGTTGATCAGGTGGTGTAGGTGTTCTTAGTGTATCTGTTGGGCACTACTCTCTTTGCAGAAAAAGCCAACTCCATAGACTTGATCTTTTTGCCACCTCTGAGAGATCTAGATCTAGTGGCCACATTTTATTAGGGTACCTAAACTTTGGCTTTTTTGTACAAAAGCATGGATGAGATAGTTTAAGAAGCGAGAAGATTTTACAGTTTTTGGCATGCTGTTTTGGTACTCTATTTTCTCTTTTCTTTCACCTGATTCATCTTTGGGTATTATTACCATGATTTGCCAATAATTTTCCATTTATTTTGTAGGATTGGGCTCTGGAGCTAGAGTTGGTCATATGGATAGTTTGCATTTGCAACACTCCCTTCCTATCCATGGTAAGGTGGGGTGCCAGTCACGCGTGGAGGAGACCCTTTACTCGTGTGCGGATCCACTATGAGAGGCTGAACACTCTGACGCCTGATGAGGTATGGTACCTATAGCATAATTATAATCAATATCACATTCATTAATTAATTTTATGTTACTTACTTGTTTACTTTCGCAGTTATGCCCAGATTTGTGGGGTCCTCAGGCTAGATGGACACTGGCCATGCTCTATTCAATCCCTTTGTCTCAGAAGAGGGAGGACTTAACTACAAGGTATAGTATCTCAATGAGAGGATATGAGCCTAGCGTGGGGTGCTCGGGTGAGACGACCACCTCTTCCTCCTCCCTGTGAGATTTTCTAGGGACATCTACTAAAGGGAGATAAGTTGGATGAGGCTGGAGAAGGATATGATGCTGACGATTACTGCGAGATGAGGAAGTCTCGCTAGGTGGATTTTTCACGGACTCATCTTTTGCAGAAAGTACCTCTTCCTGGATCTACATCCCAGGTAAATAAATGATTTCATTAAGCATTTGTCATTCGTGCTTTTTATCTGCAAACACCCTCTTCCTGATTTCATCTTCTTCTTTCAGGCTCTAGTTAGAGCACCAGCTATCCAGCTTAGGCCTACTGTACAGGAGAGGTTGTCCCAGCATCCTCGCATTGAGCCTTATAATGAGGGTACCCCAACTAGGGTATGATCTCCTAGTAGTGCTCCCAGTTCTAGTTCTAGTTCACAGGTGGTTGCTAGTATGCTTGTTGCTCCTCCAGATCTGATGATCCAATACTGGCTACCTTCAAGCGAGTTATCTCATCAATATAAGCATAGAGCCAGTATTCATTTCGAAGGCCTCTACACATGTGAGTTTTCAAATTCAACTTAACACATGATTAATTATGATAATTAAACTCTACTACAGATACCTCGAGGTCAGGGAGAGTATATATATCAGGTGATAGAGGCTCAACGAGACTTCTTGATGAGCACGACCTAGCAGTGGAAGGTAATACTTATCACTTATCTCTACATGTATATATGCTTTCATAATTTGTTACCTTTATTTATATTTTAATAAGATGAGCTTGACGCTAGTCGGACCAGAGTCATGACACTTAAGCATTAGCTTGTTGCTCTCCATGTTGATGACGAGGATGAGACTAGTTACAACGAGGAGGAGGAGCACACTAAAGAGGAGGAGGCTGCTGCTCAAGTTGGGGACGATGGAGGTGATCCTATTGATGATAGAGGTAATGAGTCTGAAGACGGTGAGTAGATGTCTATTTCAAATTCTGTTAGATTAGGATCACATTTGCTCTTTGAACTGTTATTATTTTGCTCAAACTGATTACTTATCTTAGTTTTTCCATATTTTACACTGAATAGAATGAGTTTAAGTTTCATTAAACTGAAATTGAGTTGGTTGAGACATTTTAATCATGATAATTTTTTATTTTGATAACTAAATCTTATTTACCATATTAAAAGAGCAAAAACAGTTAGTCTCATATCTGTTGGACCTCCTCATAGAGGCGTCGCCTCTTTGCAAAGAGGCGATGTGGAATCGCCTCAGCACATAGGGGCATCGCCTCACCGTAGGGGTGATCACCTCTACCACAACATTCTTCAGCTATAAAATCCCCAATTTCCTCTAAAATCCATAACTTCCCACTCTTGACTTCCCCTCTATTCTTTCTTTCTGAATTACATTCTAAGACCCCCAAAATAATGGAAAGAAGCTTGAAACAACTGCAACTGACACTGAAAAACTTAGATGGCGAATCATGGGCAAGATTGGAGCCATTTCATCTATTGGTTTTTTGATCCATGCATGCTAAGAAGATCAATTTGTCATTTCTCCATGTTCTTGCTCAATTATGGGATCCCCAGAAACATGTCTTCCTGTTCAACACAGTTTTACCAGAGGAATTTGAGTCCATCCTAGGCTCTCAATTGGATTTTACTCATTAGATTGTGGTTCTTTCATTTCAAACCCTAGACTATTCAATATCAGATGGCCAGGCTATTCAACCTTTCTCCCCAGGCTTCTCTTCATCATATCTTTGGTAATGAAATTTTGATAAGCTCTTTTCTTGAAGTTGCTATAACCATGGATAGCAATGAAGTATATTGGCCTCGGCTAATCGCTCTTTGTCTGTATGTTCAGTTCTTGCTAGTTTTCCCTTCTGGTAACTATGATCTGCAGATTCTCCACATTTTGGATCAAGTGGAAGTGGGTCTCAACTCTTTCCCTCTTATTTTAGCAGAGACCTTTGCCGGGTTAGATAACTTTGCAGAAACTAGATAATTTTTCAGAAGTCCTCTGCTACTAGAGGTTCGCTTCTTTCTCTTCTCTCTTTACTTATTATTTTTTTGTCATTTTTATTCATTTATAAACTGGACAGGCATGGTTTCATGAGAAACTGAGGTTGCTTGAGCCTCCCAAAGATATTGCACACTACAAAGCCAAACACTACCGTACCCGAAGACTTCACCCTATTCGGGAAGATGTTCGGAGCTGGTTAGCCACATTTCCTGATACTCTGATCCAGTGGATGTGCCCTTAGTGGAGATTGTAGCATGTGACTATTCGATCTTACACCCACTATATTCTCGTGGCTAGTCTCCTTTTTGCCACTTTCTACAACCCTGCTCGACTTTGCAGGCAATATGGGTAGAAGCAGCTAATTGTAGGTCTAGTCCATGAATTTGAGCTAGGACCTCTCTCCCATAATTTTCTAGATAACTTGGTAGAAACTTGGCCTTGCAGAACCATACTGAGGTGCATCGACTATAATAGAGATCCATCAAATGATGATCAGTACAAGGAGTGGATTTAGTTACAACAGACAAAGAAGGATGAATTTATTATAAACAAAAGAATAAGAGCATTTCAGGCATCGAGTACCCAAAGGGTTCAAAAGAGAAGAAGACAAAATTAGCTTATGTAATTTAATATTTATTTTGCTTTTTGTTGGATGGAATTTCCCTTTTTAGTTAAGCAGTTAGTAATAAATACTTAATGCCATGTTTGATAATAACAAAGGCAATTTATTTCATTTAATTTAAGCATAAGCTGATTATACATATTTGCTTCTAATATATCTCCTGTCATTAATTGACTTGCCCTTGCAAGTTTTTCAACTAACTATTTTTTCCTCTCTCTCCCCTTTTCTATGTCCTTAACTTTTGCCTGGACCACCTCTCTTAAGGTTTTTAATCCAGTAGAACTTTTAATTTTTAATTTTTCTGTCTTTTATTTTTGCTTAAGTAGCCTCTTTACGAGGTTTTCTCCCTAACGAGGCTTCATAGAAAGTATTTCTTTAGTTTGTCGAGGTTGATGAGCTCTTTGAACTCATTTCCTTCTAGGTATGAAAGTATATCGACGCCCTTGGAGAATAACTTCTTCACCAGGTATGGACCTTCCTAGTTTGGCTTGAATTTTCCCTGTGGATCTGTCATAATCGGCTTGGTCAGCTTTAGCACTAAATCACCCACTTTGATTTTACCCAGCTTGATCTTATTGTTGTAAGCTCAAGCTATTCTTTTCTGATACAATTGTGAGTGATACAAAGCTTTCATTCTCCTCTTATCTAATAGCGCTAGCTGTGCTAACCGACTCTCTACCCATTGATATTCAGGAATTTTAGACTCTAAAAGAACTCTCAGCGACTGAATCTCAACCTCTACCAATAGTGCTGCTTCACATCCATAAACCAAAGAATAAGGGGTAACCCCAATCAATGTTCTGATAGTGGTTCTATACCCCCATAATGTGAACTGTAGGTAGTATGACCAATCCCGATAGTTTTCTATCATCTTGGATAAGATCTTTTTCACATTCTTATTTGTGGCTTCAACTGTGCCATTTACTTGTGGCCTGTATGGAGATGACCTATGATGCTCAATCTTGTATTCCTTTAGCAAAGTTACCGTCTCAGCTCGGAACTGAACACCGTTGTCAGAGACCATATGGTGAGGTAACATGTATCTACAAATTACATTCTTCTCAATAAACCTTGCCATTTGTTTTAATCCAATAGTAGCAAATGATTTCACCTCAACCCATTTAGAGAAGTAATCGATAGCCACCATAATGTAGCGATGACCATTTGATGCTTTTGGCCTTATCTCTCCTATGATATCAATTCCCCAAACTGCGAATGGCTAGGGAAAAGTCATCCCTTAAAGCTCTATAGAGGGTAAATGACTAATATAACT
The DNA here is from genome assembly GCA_949671775.1 of Mallotus repandus. Classification (NCBI taxonomy): domain Eukaryota; kingdom Viridiplantae; phylum Streptophyta; class Magnoliopsida; order Malpighiales; family Euphorbiaceae; genus Mallotus; species Mallotus repandus. The sequence goes on along the minus strand of CATIWM010205646.1, from coordinate 8,803 downwards.
ATATGATTGGCAGTTATGACATTTCTTTACAAATTTCGTGCAATCTGTTTCTATTGTCAGCCAAAAGTAGCCTTGACAAGCTATTTTCTTGGCTAAAACTGTTTTGTTCAAATGCAGACCACATACTCCTTCATGAACCACTTCCATAGGCTTCTGAGCTTCATTCTTATCCACACACCTTAAATGCACTCTAGTTGGCGCTCTTTCAGACAACATTCCATTATGACTGATGAATTGGCCAGACAATATTTGGAGAGACGTTCTCTCTTTTCTATCAGCATCTTCGGGAAACTGTCTCATTTTTAAATACTGTGGTAAATTGTAGAACCAAGGCCTCTCTGTGGAGTCAAACATCACCACCTTTATCTTTTTGTAACACGATATTCAAGATTTTACCAGAATTAAAGGTTTGACTTCTGTTTGTTTTCCTCATTCCTAAGTAGAAGCTAAAGTGGTGAGCACATCTTCCATCTGATTATCTTCTTGTGGTAAATGAACGACTTAGCATCGAGTGAAAGATAACTGAATAGTCCCAATATAGTCTCAACTTATCTTCTCTCACTTCCCACTGTTTGGAGATCTATTTAACTACTAATATGGAGTCTCGATACACTGTAATTCTGTATGCCCCCAAACTTCAAAGTGCTTCCAAATTAAAAATATAGGCTTTGTATTCGGCTTGATTATTGTTGACTTTAAATTCCAACCTTTTCACCATCGGAACCATTTCTCCTTCTGGTGAGATTAGAATTACACCAACACCTGCTCCCTTGCTATTGACGACCCTAATGAAGTACATTTTTCATGTTTGGATTTCAATTGCCCCCATGTGCTCATCTAGAAACTCCAACTCCTATTCCTGTCTATCATCTACTGGATTCTGAGCTAAAAAGACTACCATAGCTCTTCCTTTCACTACTTTCTTTGCCATATAATCTATGTCAAATTCTGTGAGCAAAACTAATTACCTGGCAAATTTTCCTATGAGTGGTGGTGTTTGCTGGAGGTATCTAAGTGGATCATATTTTGAAACAGCTTGAACCCGGTATGACTTGAAGTAATGCCAAAGCTTTTTTATGGCCCAAATCACAGCCATATATGTCTTCTCTACTAGACTGTAATTGGCCTCATAAGGCAAGAGCTTCTTGCTCGGGTAATATACAATATGCTCAACTCTCCCATCGCTTTCTTGAGCTAACATCGCACCCACTGCTTCTCTTTTGATCGCCAGATAAAGAATTAACGGTTTGCCCGGCCTTGGTGTTTGTAGTACCGAAGGATTCATCAAATAACTCTTAATAGTTTCAAAAGCATGTTAACACTTATCATTCTAAATTACTCGCCAATTCTTTTTTAGGAGCTTAAAGATCAGTTCATAAATGGTGGTTAGCTTAGCTATGAACCTATTGATGTATTGTAATCATCCAATGAACCCTCTAACTTCTTTTTTATTCTTTGGCACGGGCATCTCTCGGATTGCTTTAACTTTATCCGGATCTACTACAATCCCTTTCTGACTAACAATGTGGCTTAGCAACTTCCCAACGGTCACCCCAAAAATACACTTCTTTGGGTTCAACTTGAGATTATACTTTTCAGCTCTGGCTAGGAACTTGTCTAAAGTTTTGAATTATCCTTCCCGTGTTGGAGACTTCACCATCATATTATCCACGTATACTTCAATTCCTTGTCGACCATGTCGTGAAGCAGAGTCGTAGCCATCCTCTGATAGGTAGTTTCTGTGTTCTTAAATCCAAATGGCATGACCGAATAATAGTAGATGCCCCATTCAGTGGTGAAGGAAGTCTTCAACCTATCAATTACTGCCATCATGATTTGGTTATATCCTGAGAAACCATCCATAAAGGAGTACATAGCACTTGCGGTTGCGCTATCAACTAGAGTGTCAATATGCGGTTAGAGAAAATCATCTTTCGGGTAGGCTTTGTTCAAATATGGGTAATCCACACACATTTTGACCCTCCTATCCTTTTTAAGAACTGGTACTATATTGGCTAGCCATTGGGTATTGTCCACCACCTCCAAGAACTTCACTTTCAGCTATTTTTCCACTTCTTCTTTGATTAAAAGAGCCTATTCCAGCCTTAATCTTCTCTTCTTTTGCTTTACCGGCATGATGTAAGGATATGTAGAAATTTTGTGTTCTGTAATTTCCCTATCAATTTTGAGCACATCCTCATAACCCCAAGTGAATACTTTCTATCTTTTTCTAAAGGTTTCTTCCATTTTTATTCTCTCATCAAGGGTTAATTAGAACCAATAAGTATATTCTTAGGATTATCACATATGCCTAAATTAAATGATTCAGTTTGCACTGAATTAATGTTAAACATATGCATGAAGTGATCATCACAACCAGAATAATCGTTAGGAAAAATATCACACAAGTAGGCAAAGTCAGATTCTATTACATTAACCTTAGAAAAGAAAACATCATCAGTATTAAACATATTGGTAAGAGAAACATCAAGATCATCATACAAGAAATCTATGATAGAATTAAAAATAAAAGATTCAAAATCACACTCCCCTTCCTGATCCCCAGCGTCCTTCAGCTATGATGCAGGGATGTCCTTTTCTGGTTCAAAAGCCTATACCAGTTCCTCCACCATAGGTTCCTTAGCAACTAATTATTGGATCCTAGCCATGTGCTCAGCAAAGATTTCAAATCCAGGGACCATCTTTTCAGCTATCATTAACGGTTTGGGGTTGTCAGCATAACCCTCTTCCACAAAGGTTTCCTATAGTAGTCTCCACTTAGGCTCTGCTCCATCTTTATTCTTCCTAGACTCAGCCCCATCTTCGTTTCTTTTCTCAAAAATATTATCACTATAGTATCCTATTCCATATTTTAGAATCAGAGTCTTCCACTCAATGAACATTGGGGGGCCTTGTTGGTTCTTTCCTAGCCCCATACTAGGCATGAAGTTCATGATTTTCATCATGCTCATGATCTTTGGATTCAGCTCATCCTCATAAATCACATAGACCTTGAAACTCAGACTGAACAAAATCTTATTTAGAGCTAGCTTCAGAGCGGCCATTGCAACTTCAGTTTTTAACATTATGGTAACCACTTTCCCCTCATATGGGAACTCCTCCAAAAGGGTTGAACCATGGCCTCCCCAATAACACAACAAAAGTGACTGAGATGTCAATCACATGTAAGTTGACCCAAATCTCTATAGGTCCTCTCTTAACTAGAGCTCTGAAGGCTCCTTTGACCGGCTTCTTGGTGTCATCATAGGCTTTGATTACTACTTCAGATGGCTTTAAGTCAGCCACCGTCAATCCCAGGTTTGGTAGAATCTTGAGAGGACACGCATTGATTATAGATTCATTGTCCACCATCACATAATAAGTTAATTTTCCCTTCACTTCGGCCTTGATGAATAAGGCTTTGCTGTGATCTCTGTCTTTCAAGGGTAGATCGTCATTTATGAACACAATTGCCCCCGAGGGCTCTCTGTCAATGAATCTACCATTTGACTAGGAGTGCAAGTTGTAGGGATCTTTTTGTGATCAAGAGCCATGACCAGTATCCCACGATGGGCTCTGAAGTGCATAAGCAACTCCCAAACACTGGCGAGAGTTTTCTTATCACTCTCAGTGTTAACAGCTTTCTCGTTGTACTTTGTTTCATTATATTTTTCCTCCTTCTTCACTTCTTCTTCTGAACCCATCTTTTCTTTTCTCGACTTAGCAGACTTTGCTTGTTCGTTCTATTTCTTGACCTTTCTAACTACCTGAGCTTGGGTTTTCTTTCCCTTGTTATCTTGCTATAGATCAACCCATCTTTCCTCTTTATCATCAGAGCTCCAAATGTCTAAAACATTTACATTGAACCCCATAGGTTGCTCATTTGGATTCAGGTTTTGGTGGTGTAGGTGTGGCATCGACGAAGGAATTAAGGACTTGTTCCTTTATCAAGCCAGTGTTTATCATGAGGATGGATGGATTTGGTGGTGGGCAGAGGGTTGCTTCTGGTGTTTGGTTTTCTATTTTCAAGGTCAGTTATCTTGCCTGAATCAATTAAATCTTGAATTTTGTGTTTCAAACGAATGCAACTGTCGGTGTCATGTCCGATTGTTTGGTGAAATTTACAATAAAACCTTAGGTCGACATTTGGGAAAGGAGGTCTCTAAGGTAAAGGTCGTATCAGGTTATTCTTAATGAGCTTCTCTAAAATTTTAGAAAGAGGTCTTCCTAGATTAGAAAACCTTCGGGGTTGTCCAACGACATTAATTTAAACGTTACTGCTCGATCTAATCACACTACTGGATCCGGTCGCTTTTTTGCCTGTAGATCTACCGCTGTAGAACTTCTTATCCTGAGTGAGGCCAGATTCTTTCTGTACCCTAAATCAGTGCAACTCCTCAAAGTTTCTGATCCCAAGATCTCTCAACTTTCTAGAAAGAAATGGGACACAACCTTCCATTACTATTGTCAGCTACTCAGATTCAAGTACGAGGCGAATGGCTCATTGAACTTCTGCTTTGTGTTTTGTAAATCTCACAAAGACACTTCCATTGGAGCATTTAGACCATACTGCTTGATAAATGCGGCACATAATTCTTTCCAATCACTTTGCACATGTAGTTCTAAAGTATAGTACCAACAGATTGGACCACCCTCCAAAGGCAGGGGGAATTGCTTAACAATTTGATGCTTAGTCAATTTTATTGCCTGCATATAGGTCACATATTGCTTTAAGTGCAAGTGTGGGTCATCAGTTCCAAAATATTTCCTCATGTCTGGGAACATAAACTTTCGAGGTAAAGCCTTAGCCTTATCTAGATTAAAGCTAGTGCAATCTATTGAGGCATCGATCCCTTTCTCTTTCATCATCATTTGCATCTGAGACACGATTTTGACGATATTTTTGGCCCAATATGGAATCTCTACATTCTCTATACCATCTACCCTTTGTCGGATCATAGGTTCTGCTAGTAAAGTTTCCTGTCATCTTCTATTTCTCGCCTCCCAAAATTTTCAACATTGAGATCAAATGGTGGTGGTAGTTTCTCTCTAGTTGAGCTCATCATCTCTGTTATCATGTTTTGCATGATTATTTTGGTCTATTCGGCCATTTCTGCCTTAAACTGTTCAGGATTAAAACTTAGTGATATTGTTTCTGTTGACATTCTAACTAAATTACCGGTGTTGGAGTGTGTCCAAGTGGATGATTGATTTGGATCTATATGCAACCACCATGGGTTAGAGATATGCATGACGTGTATTCATGATATACAGGTTTGCCTTAACTTTTAAAGAAGGAAATAAGCATATATTCTATTTACAAGTAACACATAACAAGGTAAAGCTCTTCAAGTGGTATTTCCATCCTTATTTCTCCCACACATGCGTTTAGTGGCAAGTTCCTTTTCTTAGGATTGTTGGTCAGGTTTTGAATATCAACAAGGGTGTAAGCACCCAATTTTGGGATGGCTAGAGAATGGATGCGATAGAGAACTCCGATGATGCAAATATGATAAATGATCTTCAATATTTGAAGTTTGAAATCTCAAAATGTTTAGATGCATTTTCAAGGGGATTTAATTGGTTTTTAAAGGACTTATTTGTCAGATTTTATTTCTTTAGGGGTATTTTTGTAATTAAAAGTTAAAAAAAATTATATTCTTTCGATTGTGTCCTTCCATGTTTTTTTTAATTTTTTTAGTAAATAATTTTTTTTAATTTTGATTTGTAGAATGATGTGATAAATCTTTTTTTAGGATTTATTTGAATTTTTTTTAATAAAAGTCCGAATCAAACCAAAATTTTATCTCCTGTAACTCACAGGGGATATGTCTTTTAGTTAGGATTTTTCTATATAAACCTAACTTAACTCTCTTGTAGGAGGAGGAAAGAGAAAGAAAAAAAAAACCCTTTTTGAAAAAACAAGCAGCACACACTTGTGTACACAGAAAGTAAAAAAAGTCCTTGACATCTTTTGGAGAAAAAAGAAATCAACTTTTGGAGATCTATTCAAACGGTGAATTAAATAAAGCCTCTCAAGAGATAATCAATACTGAATCATCCCTTTCTTTTTTATTTTATTTTTTTCATTTGATTTCTTTTATTGTTTTTATTTAATCCTTATTTTATTCTACTCATTTTCTTGATTTTTTTTATTTTGTTTCTTTAATGATGATGGTGGAAACATTCTGTATAATGGAAATGTGATTGAACTGATTAAATCCAGGAAGATCCATGGATTAAATTTTGTATTTGAACATAGTTTTAGGATTTTTATTTATTTATTTTGTAATTTTATTTTGTATTTTATTTTGGATTTGTAATTAATTTTAATGTTTGTTCTCAGTAGATCATTGTAATAGCCCACTTAGTGGGATCATAGTGAAACCCTATACTTTTATTGTTTTTTTTTTAAATTGATTAGTAAATAGGTTTATTTGGTAAATTTTAATTACAATCAATGGTGGCTTTAGATTAATTTAGGTTGCATGTAATTAAGTTAGAGATAGAAATATCACAGAATATTTGTTTTTGATTTATTATTATTTTTATTATTTAGGATTGTTTGTTATTTTTATTCGTTTTGGTCCCTAAGCCCACATGTAGGTCTAACTCACTAATAAAATAAGCATTTAAAATTAAATTTAAGTTTAATTAATTTTAAAATTAATTTAGGCCCATTAGATTAATTTAGATTTTAGGCCCATTTTTTAGTTAAATAAAATTAACTTAGACTTAACTCAGCCTATTAATAAAGTCTTCTTCATAATTTGTAAACTTAGGATCATTTTATTTAATTGAAATTGATTAGAATTAAGTCCACTAATTTTTTTTTCTTTTCAAATTTAATATACTTAGGCCTTTTTTTTTAGAATTAAAATAAATAGATTTAGGCTCACTAATCATCAAAATATAGGCCCACCTTTAGTTCCATTTTACTTGTAAATAAAAATGTAGATTTAGCAAACTTAACATTAAAATCAAGTATAGTTTGGATTTAGGGACGTTACGCCTCAAATGCATTTTTTATGTGTTTTTTCATGGATTGGATGCTTTAGGGATAGATGGATGTTCAAATAGGGTTTAATGAAATTGCATGTAACTAGGGAATAAAATAGTAATTCATAAAATAATTCTAAATGAACACGAAACTAAAAGAAGTTGGTATTCCGTATCTAGAACTCCTGGTTGTGGTGCTAGCTTGTATTAGAGAATCGAGTTACCACCACCTTCTATTTGTCCCAATTATTACCCTGGGTGACGACTCCTCATCTCCACGCTATGTTGTTGTGATATAGTAGTGTGTTCCCTAGAGCCTTGAGCTCAAACAGTGTCATGGTTGCAATAAACTTGGGTGCGCTCTAAACCCCGCCGTCTATAAGGGGATATCAAAACTGACATATGCAAAAGAACTTTCAAAACGAGGCAAACAAGTAGCAATTCTTTTGAATAAAACTAAAGTCCATTTTAATAGGCCATAGTGGGCATGAAAGGCCTAACTTGGCATAGTCCACTTGTAAATGGGCTCGGGCTTTATTACAAGAATTACTAAATGGTATAAATCACAGACAATTGGAAAAATCTTAATGGAAGTTGCTAAGTCGTTACATGAGCTGAGTCAAGGGTAAAAAGCTACAGCTCCCATAACTATATACATCCATTATGTCTCCCCACTCAAGGGTCCATACAACGTGGATAAGTATGTGCTATGAGTGATAATAATCGAATACTTCACCACCAGGTTTGAATGAAACACAAGCAGTGAAGCAAAGACTATTGTCGGGTTATTTGGGACTGGTGTGTACATTGTGTGGAAATGTGTAGTGAATGTAAGAAATGGAAATGAAATAAAGAAATATTCAAAGATGATAAATTAAAAAACACTGGAATCATGTTCTCTATTCCCAGTGGAGTCGCCATTGTAGGCGGAGAGGTCAATCGTGCGCCCAAGTGTTTGGCGACCACGACACTATACAAGCTTAGGGCTTGGTAGAAAATACATAATAGGCTTGGGGCCCAAAATGAAGATGGTGTCTCTACCCAGATAAAAGCCAAGATACACTATATAGCAACTGGATTCCACGGAGGTTCCCAGAAGCCGTCATCAGAGATCAAGTTTGGAAACTAGGTATGGGGCTTTGAATGCCCACCCAACCTTGCGGTTGGCCTCCGTGTGTGTTTTGTATTTTATTATCTTTGATTATTAGATTATTTCCTTATTATCATTGAATTGCAATCATTTTTAGCTTCATATTTTACCAAATTCACACATTACTCCCATTTGCATACATATTATCTCAACATTCAAGGCAAGTAATATTGAATTTACAATCATGCATTCAAAATGAATGGGGGAAGGATTAGGGATTACCACATTTTATACAATTACAATAATAATAAATTCAAATAAAACCTCTCAAGAACTAATTAATACACTAACTACTTAGTGATTAAAAATCACCGAGAGATCCCTACAACAAACAATGGTTAGTTCCATTTCAAGATAATAATTTTATTTACAAAAGAAATGGAATTCAATTTGCATAAAATAACTATGAATATTCATCTATACATGGATTGATTACTTGAACATGCTCAATATTGAAAATGCCTTAAAGGGGGGGGGGGTGAATAAGGTAATCGAATTCAAATCAAAAGTAATTGAAATTTAAACAAAAATAGAAAGAATGTTGAGAAGGAAGAATGAAGAACACAATGATTTAAGGAGTTCGGATTCAACAACAATCCTATGTCTCCAACTAACTTATCCCCAAGTTAGGATTTTCAATCACCCACAATCTTA
>CATIWM010205639.1:0-19781 GCA_949671775.1 Mallotus repandus | reverse complement strand
TTTTTTCTATTGTCTTCATTTATTTTCTCAACAGTTTTTTGCTAAATATTTTTTTCTATTTTTATAGTACTATATTCATTTTTTTCTCATCATTTTTTCTAATGTCTTCATTTTTTTTCTCAACTTTTTTTTGCTCAAAGTTTTTTTAATGTATTGTCTTCATTTTATTCTTAACATTTTCTTTTTTTGTCAATATTTTTTTTCTTAAGACTTTGTTTTCAAATGAATAATTATAAACTAAACATCTTCAATTGTTGTTAAATTAAGCAATAAATATCTTCAACTGTTGTAACAACAATAAATAAAAAAAAGTTCTCCCTTTATATTCTTAAAGAATAAGAATTTTATTTTTTTACTTTAATTTATTTATTAAAATGTTTTAAACTTCTTCTTTTTTTTTTTAATTATTTCATACTTATTGATCATCAATATGTGGCAAGTTTGCAATTCTTAAGATGTATTTGTAACATCAACAAAAAAAAGCTGAAAAAATAAACAAAAATCAACGAACCGAAACAAAAAAAAACTAAAAACAACAAAACAATAAAAATTAACAAAATTTTATGTTGTTGGTTGCCAGTTGTTTATTTTTATTGTTTTTTAAATTATTTTTTTCATTATTAAATATAAAATTAAGGCTATAAATAAAATTTTTACTTTTATTAGTATTAACGATAAAACTAATAATTTTTTTATATATCTCATAATTTTTATTTTTTTTATTGTTATTTTTTTTTATTTTTAACAAAAATGAACAAATATAAACAAAGAGAAAAAACAAAAACAATTGAAAACTACGACTGAAATAACAAAATCAACAAAAGTAACAAAAAATTGCAATTGTTGATTTTTATTTATTTTTGTTGATGTTTGCGTTTTTTTAGTTTTTTCATCATTAATAATAAAATTTAGACCATAAATATAATTTTTACTTTTATTAGCATCAATAATAAAAATAATAATTTCTTTAATATATTTCATAATTTTTTTGCTATTTTTATTGAAAAAATAATTATTAAATACCATGGTAATTTTTAGTTTAATTTCTAAGTTCTAAATAATTATGAAAAAATAATTATTGAAGACTATGAATAATTTTTAGTTTAATTAGTTTAATTTGTATATTTTAAATAATAGTAAATTTTAAAATTAAAAAAATATTATTTAGAATATAAAATTAAATTATTTAAAATATACAAATCAAATAAATGCATACAATAAATTTAAATTAAAGATAACTTCAAAATAATAAAAAAAATAAAAGAAAATTACAAAAAAAAGAAAAAAACGCGAAATGCTTATTTTGCAAAATGAAAATATGAAGCAAAAGTTAGGCTAAAAGTAAAAAGAAGGAAAATAGAACTGAAAGAAAAAAAAAATGCAGCCACCAGTGAAAAGATATGCATTGACTTGGCTACCGAATGAAATTTTTTTAAAAATTTCGATAAATTTTATTTTTGATTGTAATAAAAATAATCTCCTTAAATCATCGATAACTAGAATTTATTAAAATCTGACTAATTCAATTTGATTTAAATAGAAATATATACATAATTAAAAAAATTTAACAAGTAATTTAACGAGATTTTACATACATAACTATTTAAATTCAACATTGTTTAAGCAATGTCAACTTCACACCAGTTCTTTTTGTCTAATAGTTGTTAGTAATAGTCTATACCTTTTAAATCAAATAATTTTTTATAACGGAATTTTCTTAAGAGATATACCAATGAATACTTTCAAAGTTTTAAAAAAATTTATACATTTCACACATATTGCATTGTTGATGGCTTATTTATATCTTAAATATTAAATGTTAAAAAACATTAGTTATCCATTTAATGATTGAATGAAGTAAATAAAATATTTTTTTAATCTAAAATTAGAAAAAAAGAAAGTACATTTCTTGCTCCAAGATCCAACAAAAATATATTATATTTAGATTGGTGTGTACTGTCTACATTTCTTGGTTCTCTTAGCGTTTTCTGTCCCGTGCCGGATGTGTTGGTTGTTTTGACTGGGATTGGGAACATAGATAAGGATGAGATGGAGTGGAGGGGTTGTGGGGATGCACGCTTAAAGGAGGGTCTTAATTAAAGGCACCCCCTGCCCTTAACTTTCTATCCTTCCCTCTCATCTCAAGATCTATCAAGATTTTGTTGTGCTTTAAGGAACCTATTTAGATAAATATTTTCATTATTTTCATATCTAGTTGGAATTTGTTCAGCTTTTAGGGCACTATTTTTTTTTTTTTTTTTACAATATGTTTGGAAGAGTAAAAACCAAAAAATAAGGATCGAGATTTAAAAGAAAAAAGAAAAAAAAACATTGCTCATGTTGAAAATGATAAAAAATAATAAAAAGGAATAATTTTTTTTTAAAGAAATGCTTTCACTATATATATTGCATTAAGAAAAGTTCAAACTTGAGATTCGACACATGCCATATAATTTTTCAACTACACGACTAGATATTTACTCGATATTTTTTCTAATTTAAAAAAAATGTAAAAATATGAAAATAAATATGGAATTCAACCTTTTTATTTTCCCTCGTTCAAATAAAAAGATGTAAATTTTTTTAAAAAAAATTATTTTTCTGAACTATTAATATTTAAAGCTTGTAATTAATTAAATTCGACTCAAATCTGAACTATAGGAAATCATTCCAACAATTATTTACCGCAATTGCATGCACTACAATTTGAATTCAAAATATTATTAAAATAAAAATAGTCTCTTACAAACTCATTCAACCATTATAGGTTCCATTCCTTTTATTTTAGGGTTATTTGTAAAAAAAAATAATGACTCATAGCGGTTTTGGTAATTTTAACCAAACATTTGAAACTTGGCAAAATAAAACATGACTTTTAATTTTTTTGCAACTCGAAACACTGATCGATATTCCGGTGAATGGATGCTTGCATGTCAAGCTTGAGTTAGGTGAAGTCTTCACGTCAGCAAAAAAAGTTTTCACATATGAAAGGTTATTTGTAAAAAAATCATGATTTATAGCGGTTTTGGTAATTTTATCACAACTTTTGAAACTTGACAAAATAAAACATGACATTTAATTTTTTTGCAACTCGAAACACCAATCGATATTTTGGTAAACGGATGTTTGCATGTCAAACTATATTTTGGTGAAATCTCAAGTTCATCAAAAAATTTTACACGTATGAAACTCATTGTTTCATATAAATTATCGTAATGCTAATTCAAAAGCACAAAGAAAGATAATTAATTAATTAAAAAATTAACTTGACACTAATAGCAGTCCAAACCAATACTAGACTTATTGGTGTCATTGGATGCAAAAATGTTCATGTTTGGATTGTTAGGTTTCAAGAATCTGTTTATTGGTGTTAAGTTATTTTTTAATTAATTAATTAATTATCTTTCTTTGTGCTTTTGAATTAACATTACGACAGTTTATATGAAACGGTGAGTTTTATGTGTAAGAAATTTTGATGACCTCGAGATTTCGTCCAAATGTAGTCTAACATGCAAGCATCCGTTCATCAAAATATCGATTAGTGTTTCGAATTGTAAAAAAATTAAAGGTCATATTTTATTTTACCAAATTTTAAAAGTTGTGTTAAAATTGCCAAAATCGCAATAAGTCATAATTTTTTTTTGCAAATAACCCTTTCATATGTAGAAATTTTTTTTTACTGATGTGGAGACTTCACCTAACTAAAGTCTGTCACGCAAGCATCCATTCACCAGAATATCAATTGGTGTTTCGAATTACAAAAAAATTAAAAATCATATTTTATTTTACCAAATTTCAAATATTTAATTAAAATTATCAAAATCACAATAAATCATAATTTTTTTTACAAGTAACCCTTTATTTTATTCCCCATTCTCTTTCCTCCATGAGCCAGTCCCAAAACATTGGCTTAAAGTTAAGGGAAATCTACATAATTTTTGCCACTCTCTTTATTTTTTTTTTTATTATTATTTATTATTATTATTATTTTTTTTTAATCCTTTGTCTCTCATTAGTCATTAGCTATCTATTTTCAGGTAGGATTCTGCTAAGGTGTAGGGGATGCATATGTCTGGCCATTTTGATACTCAAAACATTTATGCCACCTCCTTTACTTCTTTCCTCCTTTTTCATTTATGTTGGCAACTTGTGGAATAAAGAAATAAATTTCATTAAATATTTTCACATCTAAATAATTATTAAAATAGAAAATTTCCCTTTTAAACTAGAAAAAATTATAAATTTAATGTTTCAATTTTTGCAATTTTTTTATTTGAGTATCTAATTTTTTTTTTTTATATAATTAAGTGTCTAAATTATAGAAAAGTATATCAATGTAGTGTCTCCGACCGATTTAATATTGACTGGGTGTTCAGTCAGATCAAACATGATCCACTTTTATCCCAGTTATTAACCATGTCATTTGCCACAGGTGCTGAATTATTTAAATGACAAAATTATCATTATTCAGTCGCCCTTAATATCTATGGCGGAAGTTAATGTTGAGGTTATTTTTATCAATTTATAATATTTAATGAAGTTAATTTTGTCCTTTAAATAATGTAATACACATGACACATGACATGACTAATAACTGGATAAAAGTGGGTCACATTTGATCTGACTCAGCACCCAATCAACATTAAATCTGCTGGAGATATTACATTAGTATGATTTTTTAAAGTTTAGACACTTGATTAAAAAAAAAAAAGTTCAAACACTCAAATAAAAAAATCACAAAAATTGAGACACCAAATTTATAATTTTTCTTTCAAACTAATATATATATATATATATATTTGAGAGATAGCTTTTAAACTAATATAGTAGTTTATTGATATCTGAGTTATTTCAATATATGTAAAATTTTGAGTTTAAACTTAAATCATATAACATAAATTAAAAAATACTCTCACCTACATAATGACATATATATATATATATATATAAATGTACAAAGTGAGGGGACAAATAAAATTATAAAAAGATCTTCACTCATTATTATATAAGAATTGGATAATTTAGTTATTTATTAATAAAATTTAAATTAAAATAATTAAAATATAATTTTAATTTAACTTAAAAGTGTACTTCATATTCTAATTAGGTTACTTCCTATTCTAATTAGGTTAGCTTATATTTTATCTCTAATAAAAATTATATTAATTAAAATGTAATTATAATTTAATTAAAAGTATGTTTGTTATTTTAATTAGGTTAACTTCTATTTTATTTCTAACAAAAATTAAATTAATTATAATTTTAATTATAATTTTTTTTTAAATATATAATTCTATTTCAATTAGATATTTTATCTAATATAAATCAAAGTATATAATATAATTTTATAAGTCTTGCGAAAATTTAATAAGTAAACAATTGAAATCAAAATTAATAATTTTATAAAATAATTAATTATAAAAAAATAATAACGACAAAAATTTTAAAAGATTGTTGTATAATTATTTGAATAGAAAATTAAGAAAGAACATAATAAATTATTATATTATAAGTCTATGAAGTTTGTAAAATTATATTATTATTTAGATAAAAATATTGAAAGAGTGTTGTATAATTGTTCAAATAGAAAATTTATTAAATTTATAATAAATTACTATATTATAACATGACTCTATCAATCTTGAAAAATTAGATTGTCATATAAGTTAAAAAATACTCTCATTATTTTTAAAAACTTATTAAGTTAAATTTTCTTAAGTAAGGAATTAAAATTAAATTAATAAAAAAATTATTTTTCTTGCATCTATAATTGTATTTTAAAAAAATGGCACATAATTTATTTGATAATAGTATTTTTATTATATAAGAAAAGTAATATAATTATCATTTATTATTATTTGTTAAATTTTTATCAAGAAAATAACAAATAATTTCTTAGTATCTTATAATTGATTATGAATATAATATTTTTATATAAAATTAATACTAGAGTTGAAAAAATAATTATAAAAAATATTGAAAAAATATCACACAATTATTTAAATAAACGATTTATTGAAATTTTATGAATTATAATTATATTTATATTAATATATAACACTTTTGTTTTTAAAAAAAATTATTTAATTAAATAATAATATATCAAAGTATATATTTAATAATTTCTTTACCATCACGAGTCTAAAAAAAATTTTTGTTCACGTGCAAAGCACGTGGTTATTTATTAGTATATATATATATACACGGAAGGGGACATGCAAAATTATGAAAAAGTCTTCACTCATTATTATTTAAAAATTGGACAATTTTGTCATTTACTAATAAAAGAAAAATTAAATTAATTAAAATATAATTTTAATTTGATAGAAAGTTGATTTCCTATTTTAATTAGGTTAACTTCTATTTTATCTCTAATAAAAATTAAATTAACTAAAATATAGTTCTAATTTAATTGAAAGTATGTTCCTATTTTAATTAGGTTAACTTCTATTTTATCTCTAATAAAATTTAATTAATTAAAATGTAATTCTTATTTAATTGAAAGTATATTTCCTAGTCTAATTAGGTTAATTTTTATGTTATCTCTAATAAAAATGAAATTAATTAACATATAATTATAATTTAATTAAAATATATTTCCTATTTTAATTATGTTAATTTTCATTTTATCTCTAATAAAATAAAATTAATTAAAATTTTAGAGATAATTTTGTTAAAAATATATATATTGATGTTTTATAAAATTTAACAAAAAAGAGTTAAATTAAATTAATTAATATTTATCATTTATTTATTAGTTTAACTTAAAAAATTACATTAAATTAATTTTTTTAAAATAAAGTATTAATATTAAAAATATTAATTAAAGAAATAAAGTATAATAGCTCAAATAAAAAATTTACTAAATTATAATAAATTATAAGTGGGGTTGTAATATTAAATTGTTATATAAAAAAAATATAACTTTTATTATTTTTAATTTTTTATTAACAAATAACTAATAATTTTTTATTATCATATGATTAATTATGATTATAATATTTTTTTTATATGAAATCAGTTTTAGAGTTAAGAAAAATTAATTATAAAAAATATTGAAATAATATCATGTAATTATTAAATAAAAAATTTATAAAAATTATAACGAATTATAACTGTATTAAGTTAATACTAAATTATTATATAAATAAATAACATTGTTATCATTTTTAAAACTTTCATTTAATAATAATAATAATATGTTTAATTGTTTATTTACTAATATGACGAGTCAAATAAATTTTTATTCACGTGTGAAACACGTGGTTGTTTACTAGTGTATATATATATATATATATATAATTAGTGGATTGTATTATTAAACAACTCTTTTTCTTATCAAATTTTTACGGTTAAGAAGTGATAAATTTTACTAGTATTAGTTTATGAAAAAAAATTTGTTGCATAAGACAAATATAAGAGAAATATATTATTGTATGTTAGGGTTTCACAGTTTGGGGTTATTGATTTAATGATCAAGATGTCACAAGGACATCTAATTCCATCATTCGAATCCCTTCTCCTCCTTCATAATAGAGAAAAAAAAATTTTACAGTCCAACATTATTAATTTAATAGTCAAGGTGTTACAAGACACAAAATTCCAACAATCGAATCCTGACCTCCTTTGTAATAGTGAAAAAAAATTATAGTCCGACATTATTGGCTTAATGGTTAAGGTGTTACAAACCACCTACTCCTATCAGTCGAATTTCCCCTTCCCCTTCTCTTTCATAATAGTTAAAAAAAAAAAAAAAAGAGTTTCACAGTCATATAGTTTATGATAGAGCTGAGTGCGAGGGCTTTTACTATGGTGCATAGGTCAAAAAACTTAAGTTAATTAGGCACTTGATTAGCGGCTAAAGATTCATGCGGTGCTGAATTTACTTTAAATAGTATTGACATAATTAAAAGCTTCTAACAGGAAATCTCCACCGTAACATACATTTTAAGTACATATCATTTTCAATCATTTTTTTTTTGTCAAAAACAAAAAATCATATGTAATTATCTATTAGGATTGGCTTAATTATAGGATGGACATATATATAATTTCAAACTACGCGCTGAGAAATTCTGGATGAAAACATCCCAATATTTGAAAATGTTACGCAAGATACATGAGATCCTTATCTATTATGATTTGCAACTGGATTGACTTAAGTAAAGATTTACCTATTGATGAAAGAGGAGGCAAGATATTTATTTGTTAAGCAGTTGGGAGATTAAGAAAATATCTAGCTACAGAAAATATTTAATATTTTTATTTATAATTTTAAATTTATCTTTTTAGGAAAATAATTTTAAATTTATAAGTAAAAGAAATAAAAAAATTTAATATATACTTGAATGAGTGGAGGTTGACGTCTCTTTTTTTTCTGAAACTATATTATTTAAAATAAATATAAAAGTAATAATGTTGATTTAGTGGTCAAACTTCTATGGTATCATTTGGTAATCTGAGTTTAAATCCTCCCTTTCTCAGTTTGTAATGATAAAAAAAAAAAACGTGAAAAACTATTTAAATGAGTTATTCACAATTAAGTATAAATTGAAAATGATTTTCAAATTTTCAAGTAAAAAAGTTAATTTCACCATCAAACATTGTTCTATTTTCTATTTTTTTAGAATTAATTTTTTGAGAAACAAAGAAAATTACAACTACAGAACTTTTGAAAACAAGGAATAGTCTATTTTCTAGATATTCAACTAGTGGAACTAATTTTTTTAACTTATATAGCATCTGGATTTTTTTGTATTGTCTTATTTAGCAAATGGTACTATAAAATACAAATAAGTTGAACTAAAATTGACAAATAGAGCAAAGTCGAAATTTAATTTGACCAATAATCTAAATAGTAAAATTATATTTCTAATTAGTGGTATTTAGTTGTATTTCCGAGTCGAATTCGGATTAAACAGGTCCTACGGATACCTAATACCGGATGGTCTATAAAAAAAAGTTGATAAACAATTAGAGAACAAAATATTCTTACTGCTACGTCATTAGATAAGAAATTTATTAAAAGTATCTTATTTTTCTCATATATAAAAAATTCAAGTATTACTAATTAAGTAAAGGAATCTAGTATTACTATTACCATTTAATAGAAGGAGTGTATTACTTTTGGATAACATGAGTCAAATAAAACTGAAATTAGCAAAACTGATTCTCCTTTTTAATGAAATTTCTTACTTAATTGAATATAATATATCTAACCAGTTAAGTTAGTAATAAATATAAATAAAAATAATTTTTTATTTAAAATTTATATTTTTGAACATATACTAATTAGAGTGGGTTTAAAATTTTCAAATTAAAAATATTTAATATATACTATTTTTGTTATTAATTAAGTGTAAAAATTTCACGACTATTATTTTTTATAAAAAAATAAATGTTTAGTTCATTAAAATTAATAATTTATCTTATTAACGAATAATATAAGTAATAATACAATGAAAAATATAGATCATGAATTTTCTCATCGTTGTTCTTCAATATAGATCATGAATTTTCTCATCATTGTTCTTCAATTACATTGACAAAACTCTTTTAATTTGCAGCTCAACAATCTATACGCTTCACTCAATAACATTGATTATTTATAAATTGATTCTCTGATCTTTAAATAAGTATAATTTTGAAAATATTAACTAAAATTTTATTATGAAAAGAGATATAAAAATCAATAAATGAAAACCACCAAAATTTCATAAAGTCATTAAGAACTTACTAAAAATATTTAAAAATTAAAATAGAAAAACAAATAGAATAGAAATTTATATTCATTAAATAAAAATGAACAAAATAGAAAAAATAACGAGAATTCTCACTGATATGAAGGAATTAATTGTTGGCTAAAAATGGAATTTTTTATGAAGAAATAAAAAGAAAAAAACAGCTACAATATTATATTGCCAGTATAATTAGGAGTGTACAAGACTTCCAAACAAACTGGACCAATTCAGCTCGGTTAAGTTTTATATTTAAAAATTTGATTAATTAAATAACTGAATAAATTAAAATTTTATTTTTAAATTTTAAATTTTTTTAAATAATACAATAATTTAATAAAAATATTAAAATAACTAATATTATAATAATTTGGTTGATTCAATCTGTTCAATTTGTATTCAGTTTGATATAATTTTAATTTATTTCGATTCTAATTTGATTTAATTCGGTCAAAAAAAGTTTTAAAAAGGACCGAACCAACAGAATTCACGCTGCTATGGTGTCTAAAATGCATGTAAAAAGAATAAGAACCGAAACGCGTAGAGCAGTAAAGCAAAAAAAGTCTAAAAAGGCCACTTTAAGACTTTGATTTTTCCAAGTACAGCTCTATAATTAATCATTGCTTAATAGGTTACGATAAGGACAATTTTGACTACAGCTCGTAATCACCTGCATTTCCCATGCATCAATCCGTACGCAATTTTCCTTTGCACAATACTCCAATTTCGAGTGTTCTATTTTTATTATATTGATTTTATAGTTGGTCATCTATAATCCAATTCGGATTAAATATTGGAAAATTATTATTTAAATTGCAACATTATATATGAAATAACTAATAGTCTATAAATACAATTTTTTTATTAAATTGGAAAAAAAGAGATTGGAAAAAATAAATTTAAGTAAACACTATACATAATTTTGATCACAATTTTTTTTTAAAAAAAAATTATATAGGTATACATTACTTTTTTTATCGAAACTGCTGGTATTTCATTAGACTCTGACTCGACCAGGATAGATCATAAAATTGGTAAAAATTTTCCAACAACAAATTTAAAGTTAATATTTTAATTTATATAATATTTGTTCACTTGTTCACCTACATTGTCAAGGTTAATATTCAAATAATTCTAGTTTAAAATTTTTATACTCAAAATTGATTTGATTCAACTTGATTATTTATATTTACATATGAATTTATACAATTTTAAAATATTTTTGATATCATATAAAAATAAAAAATAAAAAAGTAAGTATATATAAATTGAATTAGACTTACAAGGTTGTCAAATTAAATATTAAAAATATCAAATTTAAATCCTGATCGGCTGATTCGAGTAGTCCAAACTCATTTTTTAATTTTTTTTATTATTAATTGATTTTATTTTTTTTTCAAATTAGTTATAAATAGTTTCCCTATCAACTTCACCCAATTACACCTTTAATTATAGCAATGAAATTTAATATTTCAAACTTGAAAATGTTTGACCTTAAATTTTTTTTTAAAGATTAATACAAGTAATCCTATCATGTGATTGCTCTGGCTGACTCCTTAATAGCCAAGTCTAGTTTTTCTACATATTGGAGAAAGATTCCAAGGAGGAAGGGAGTGGTTAAACTTGTATCTTCTTTGATCGTGTAGATGTTATTCTCTTTGATTTGTTCCAATAAGCACAGAACGCCAAAATAAATAAATAATAAGACCCAGAAATTTCATCTTAGCTGACCTAGAAAACTCAAACACGTATTTAATTAATAATATGTGACTTTTAAGGCATGTCATGATCGACCCATTGGAGAACAGGTAACAAAATTCTGGGCCAAGCTACTATAAATTGGACACAAGGGTTGTGCTCTACTCACTCAAAATTTTCCAAACCAGTAGCTATCTAGCTAACAACTTACAACTTAAAGAAATGGCTTCTCTTTTATCTTCTACTTGCATGATTTTGGCAATTTTCTTGATGATTAATTTCTCAAGCTTGAAATGTCAAGCACAACTTTCTTCAAGCTTCTATGATAATACATGTCCTAATGCACTTTCTACTATTCAGTCTGTTATTGTTGCAGCAGTCAGAAATGAGGCGAGAGTGGCTGCTTCGCTCGTTCGCCTTCATTTTCATGATTGCTTTGTTCAGGTAAACTGAAATAATTAGTACTCTTTTTGTTTTTGTTAATTACCATCGCAATTCAACAGCCACAAGAGTCTGACTATATAATGATAATCGTGTCAAGTGAACACCGTAAGGGAGATAAATCTCTTATAACGGCTATTTCTTTTTTCATATATAAGATTCGAACTCATAAAAATCTAAATTTTTTTTACCACTTGGATGAATAAATGCTGGCGAAATAATTAGTTCTTTCGATGGTGCTGAAGATTAAGTCTTGACATATATATATATATATATATATATATATATGTATATATACATGCACGCATGCATGTTGTTGCTAGAGATTAATTAATATGGAATGGTATTGCAGGGGTGTGACGGCTCAGTTTTGCTGAATGATACGACTACATTTACTGGCGAGCAAACTGCACGTAACAATCAATTTTCCATTAGAGGATTTGGAGTCATTGATGATGCTAAAGCTGCAGTGGAGAGCATATGTCCTGGAATTGTTTCATGTGCTGACATTCTTGCAGTCGCAGCTCGAGATTCATCTGTTGCTGTAAGTTTTATAAGTAACTAGATATCTCAGTAAGTAATATTAGGAGTTCAAGTCCTCCTATTTATTAATTCCATTGCGCATGCATGACTGAACATGATTTCTACAAACAAATTAAACAGGCTAGTGGACCAACTTGGACAGTAAATCTTGGAAGAAGAGACTCTACCACTGCAAGCTTAGCTGAGGCTAACAGCGACCTTCCCGCCTTCTCAGACCCCCTGAGTAGGCTCATTTCTTTGTTCAGCGACAAAGGTTTAAATGAAAGAGATATGGTTGCCCTTTCAGGTATGTGAAACCTTAAAAATTAATTTCAAACTTCAGCTATATAAACTTTTAAGTTACTCCCTCAGTTCATCCGTGTCTAAGTCGTCTAACCTTCCTATTAATAATACAGGAGCTCATACAATCGGCCAAGCTGCATGTGCAACCTTCCGCGACAGAATTTACAACAACCAAAGTGACATCGATCCTGACTTCGCTAACACGAGAAGAGCCAACTGTCCACAAACTGGTGGCAATGGAAATCTTGCACCACTTGACTTGGTCACACCTAATCAGTTCGACAACAACTATTATAGCAACATTATTGCAAGAAGGGGACTTCTAGCATCAGATCAGATACTCTTTAGCGGCGGATCTACAGACAGCATTGTTACTGAGTACAACACAAACCCTTCATCTTTCAGCGATGACTTTGCTGCTGCTATGGTAAAGATGGGAAACATAAGTCCCTTAACCGGTACACAAGGGGAGATTCGAAGAGTTTGCGGTGCTGTTAACTGATTGAACCGCAGTAACTATATATAATTAAAAGTTTTTTTTTTCTTATTTTTAGCAATAAAACAGTGGGAGAATATAGCTTAAGTTATAGAGTTAAGCTAAGCTTGAGTTAAATTCCACTTAATTAGTTAGGATATGTCTTACTCTTGTATTTTCAATATCTCAAGTGTGATTGTATGTCAAGTGTAATCCAGTCTCTTACAGAAGTGTAATTGATCGCAGCTTGTTATAAGACGTATAATTACTGTTTTTACATAAGTGTTACATAAGTATAGTTTCTTTGTAAGTTTGCTAGGTACTAAGATCAAGTGATTTTTATTTAATAATATGATATATTTATCCTAAACGATGAAAGCTGATTTTTGGAGGTGATTACGCGCAATATCTAGTACGGAATACGTTGTTACTGTTCACAAGCTATTTGAAATTTGATTTTTAAAAAATTTATTCGAACACATTTATTGAAATTTTTTTAATAAATAAGTCAAGTTTAAATTATTTAAATTATGTAAAGTACGTGAACAAATTCAAATAAAAATTCGTAAATTAGCTTATAATTTTAATATATTAATAATTTAATATAAGATATATGATATATAAATTTTTATTAATAATAAATATAAAAATATTATAAAAAATTATATTATTACAATAAAATTATAGTCATTATTAAATATATATTCGTTTAAACTCATGAACAACAAACACCAAGTGATCGATTCAAATTCAACACCAATTTATGAATCAGGTAATTTAAATAAAAAAAAAAAGATGACGATATCATAGAAACTTCATGCACAATTGTTACTATCTCTGAAGGAGTATCTAGAATGTGATTATGCTCCAAGTCCAAAACTACGAAAACAACTTCCCTGACCGGGATAGCTTCAAACTTAAGTCATTAAAAAGAGAAATTAAGTCTGTTAATCATTTGAGGTAATTATTTTAAATTAAATCAATTATTAATGGAGATATTTATTTAGACTGGCTAGATCCATATATAGTTCCAAGAGTTTTTTTTTAACCAAAATCAGAGATCGAATATTTTAAAGAAAGTTATATCATTAAATCATTCGACTTTGAGAAATATTAAGAAATAACAGTAATAGAGGACACGATAGGAGTCCAAGTACGTTAGGCAAATATTTTTGGATCATTTGATGATATGACGTCAGAATTTCTCCATGTCAAATATCTAATAACAGAGCACCCATGAATTGACTTATGCTCCAAGAACCATTGCCACTCGTAGTTTTAATTAGCAGCTGAGCAAAAGTAGAGGAACAATTTTCAGTAGTCATATAGATACTAATTAGAGGATCATTCTTTTCCTCTAATTTTATCATATTCAAATCTTGCTTTTTCGTGTTTCTTTTGTTTGGTACACAAGAAAATCTCGATTTTTTTGGTATAAATGAACTCCACAAATTTTATAATGTACGTTTAGTTTAAATAAATTTTTTATAAAATTTATTTTTAAATCTAATTTTTAAAATTTGTGAAATTGAATATAATTAGAGTAAATTCTAATAAAATAATTAGAATTTGTAAATAAATTTTATAAGTTTTACGCTTATATTTTCAAAATATTCTCATTATTTTTATTTTAAAAGTATATTTTTATCTGCTCAAAAATAAATTTCTCTTTCTAAAAAAACACTCCCCATTAACAACTGCTATTCTCTCCTTCCTTGATTGTTGGCTTCCTTGATTGTTACGTTTTGCAACGTACAACTGTGTCCATTTACAATTTGTGATGGCTTTTTTTTTCTTTTATATATTTTTAAAATATTTCTTTATAATTCTGCATGTTAACTTTTTGTCTTCTTTAACCAATATAGGTGCACCGATGGATCTCTGTTCGAAGTGGAACATTAATTTAAAAATATAATTGAAAATAAATATTTAAAAACAAATTAAATTAATATTTAAAAAAATAAATATTAATTTAAATATTAAATAAATGGACTTTTAATAATGTAATGTGAAATTCTTTTCAAAAAAAAATGTAAATAAAATTAAAAATGAAGATAAAAATATAATCTATTTAAAAGGGTATTTATGGAATTGTAAATGAATTCTACAACATGTTCATTTATACCAAACATAATATAACAAAATATGAAATTTATTTCAAATGAATTTCATAAACTATTCATTTAAACCAAACACACTTCATTAATAAAAATTTATTTCCAAATAAAATGAATTTCTTGATAGAATTGAACCAAATTAAGGCTAAGGGTTCATTCTTTATGTTGGAAAGTGGAAATTGTAAATCATGAAAATTTGTAATTATAAAAAATTTGTTGTTCTTATTAGACATGAAATTCAAGATAAGCATCTTATATTCTTAAGAAACCAAACATTTAAAAAAAATGAATTTTTATCTTATTTATATTGTTTATATCTTATTTAACCAAACATTTTGTACTTTAAAAAATTCTCTATTAGAGTAAAAGTTTCTTAATATTTATAAATATATAATAGATGAGGATAAATCTCCCTCTTATAGTTAAGTGGTGGTAGATTATTTTTTAAAAATTTATTAAACATTTGAAACCTTATTATTCAATAAATTCATTTTAAGAGTTTAAAGTTTATTTTTAATAATATTTTAGATGTTAGCTAATTTTAAATTAATCATCTAACTTCACCAAAATATAATTTATTATGTTCAAATATTTTAATACTTATAAATTTAATATAATATTGCTCTTCTATTCTATCATAAATTCCTATTTTAATTTCTATACAACATAAAGAGATTAAGATGATATCTTTTCTTTCAGATTTTTTTTAATGTTATCTCTACTTTTTATATGCTTCTCTATTTTATTAAAATTATTAAAATTATTTATGTTATTTAAAATAATTAAATAAAATATGCATTAATTTAAAGTCCATGCATTGCGTGAATTTATGACTTGTATGTATTAAATGTTGAGTTCTAAAGTCATTAAGGTTAAATTTTGACAAGTGTACTCCCTCTCAATAATTCAATATTCACTCACAAAGTCTTATGTGTTGAATTATTAAAATTTACAATATTATTCTAAAAAAATCATAAAATTCTTTATTTGCAAAAAACTATTGTCTTGTATTTCACTTATACCACTTTTTATTTTTATTCCACCACAAATACTTCTCTTCTATTCTATCATTAATTCCTCTTTCTACTTCTATACAACATAAAGCGGATCAATTTCCACTAAATTAAGATGATGATATATTTTCTTTCAGAGTTTTCGTGAATGTTATCTCTAACTTTTACTTGCTCCTCTATTTTATTAAAATTATTTAATTAATATATTAAAATTATTTATATTATTTATATTTTAAAATAATTAAATAAAATATCCATTATTTTACATTTCATATATTGCACTAATTTATGACTGGTTAAATTTTTAAAAATAGCAACCAAATCCTTAAACAATAAGCTCAACATATATATTTTAAATTCCTAGGAAATAAAAATACTACAATTTATAAGTATTAAGATTTGAAATTCTTAAGAATTCAAAAGATCACCAAAAGAGTGGAGAAAAATATAAATGGAATTGAATTTATCCTCTTTTTTATGGATGCTTGAAGGATTATTAATTTACTTATTAGTTATTTCATGAGTATGGTATTTTTTAGTAATTATTTTTAGTATTCAATAACTATAAGAGTTCTAATTAATTTAATTTAAATTAAATTAAATTAACTCTATAAAAGAAATAAAGCTCTACCAACATTTATTTTAGTACATAGAAAGACAATCCTTCTTAAACTAATTAATATGGAATCGAATCTTGCTTCTAGCTAGTCGGATTGAAGTAACTGTACGTACATTTCAAGGATAATATTTTCAACTGAATACAAGTCGGACAGGCACAGCCCCTATTTTAGACCCTTTTAGGATCTATCTTGGCCTTAATGACATCTCAATAAAACTATAATATTAATCAGGAAGATTAAACTATTAAGACTCTGTTTATTTGTGAAAAATATTTTTTAAAAAATATTTTTTTATTTTTTAGTATTTAAATTCTTTAGAAAAAATAAGTCAAAGAAAAATAATGTATCAATAAAAAAAAATTATTTTTCATTTTAAAAATGAAAAAAATATTTTTTACTATTTTTTTTAATATTTTTTCTCTTCATTTATTGTCTTTTTATTTATTTTTTAATAATTTTTTTCTTTATTTATTATTTTTTTATTGTTGTAATTAAATATAAAAAAATATTTTCTTTTAGACAAAATATTTTTCGAAAAGAAACAGAGCCTAAAAGTCCAAAATTTTCTCCTTAACGTGGAACCCTAGGGCCCTTGCTAGCTAGCTATAAGACTATTGATACTTGATGATTCGACAATATATCACAAAGAATAATCATGTGGGAATTTTTATTACACATATATCTCATCTCTACACCGGCCAATTTATGTAGGGTAATGATAATATTGATATACACCACATGAATAGTATGACGCGGCTTATTACAAGATAAAAAAGTTTTTTTTTTTTTTTCTATTTTTGTTCCTCAACACTTTTTGATGGACTATAAAAATAAGAGGGCAAAAAATAATTTCAGTGAGCTCACGATCGACTATTGATAATAACTACATATCATATAAGACATAAATTAGGAAAAGTACAAAAAATTATTGTATAACACAAAAAATTATTATATACTTATGTATTTTTTTAATCTAATATTTTCGGTATAGTAGTTATAAGGGTTCTGATTATTTCAACGTTCAAGTTGAGTGGACTCATAAGAAGATAAAATTCTTTTAGTACTTATTTTTTTCAAATATAAAATTCGAACTTGAAACCTTAACTAAAAGAATCCAAATTTCTTATCATTTCAATATATATATATATATATATATATATATATAGTGGAGTGCTTAAGTTGAGTAAATCATGTTGTCAATTTAACATAGGACTTTTCCTCAGCAATGAGGATCAATGTGCGGCTTGTTGAAACCTTATACTGCACAACATACTTGACAAG
This sequence comes from Mallotus repandus, assembly GCA_949671775.1. Classification (NCBI taxonomy): domain Eukaryota; kingdom Viridiplantae; phylum Streptophyta; class Magnoliopsida; order Malpighiales; family Euphorbiaceae; genus Mallotus; species Mallotus repandus. Next base: position 1,574 of record CATIWM010205639.1, on the reverse strand, counting down.
TACGTTAACATGGCAATGTCAATTACATCATGTCACATTATTCTGAAATAGGAATTTAATTACTTTGTTTTTTTCTCTTTTATTCCTCACTGGCAACTACAACATATTGTCACTTTGCACGCTTATTGAGCTAATCCCCAAATGGATTACAAGTCACTAAATTTGACAATTTAGTTGGACATATATGAGAAGAAGTTTCAATGAAAATCCAAGTGAATTTTTAGCTCATTGGAAGGAAATTTTGAATACCTAAGATTTGAATTTTTATTATCACTCTTAATGTGATTTTACCTGACTATTAATTTAAAATAGTTTTTCTTTCTATCGACTTTTTCGATTATTTATTTTAATTAAACACCGAATTGAAGAATTTCGATTAATTTTCTTCATTTCCTCTTACTTTGCTAGACCTAAATTTTTGAACCAACTAAGACATGTAATCATGCAATTAAGTTGACTTAGGATATATATATATATATATATATATGAGCTGCATGGTCACATTAAATAATTGTTGAAAAATATTTATAACCCTTATGGTTCTGTTCAAGTCGAATTGAATCAGTTAGAGTCCGATAGAATTTAAATATCAGTGGTTCAAAAAAAAATTATCAATGAAATTATAATTCACTTTACGATTACTCGAATTTATGTTTAGAATTTGTTGATTAATTGGTTTCAAATTAATTATCCTAAAAATAGTCGATTCTATTCAATGCTGCTCAAAATAATATGGTTGAGTTAGCTCCAAGTTTTACACCAATTAAGGTTACACAAGGCTCTAATTATCCAGATTTTTGGCAACTCCATACCAAGAGAGTACAATGAGAATATGCAGAACTTATTATATTCGGGAGAAAAACAAGGCTTTGAGGAAACAAAGCAGGTGAATACAGCAAACACCACATTCATTTTGGTTTACAGGCTACAGCTAATGATTATATAAAAGAATACAGGATCATATATGTACTTCTTGCTGTATGTATTTCCAAAAGGTGCACTTTATAATTGGATGTAGTTTGATGTGCTTGTTAAAAAAATTTAATAAAAAAGAGAAGGAAGTTTTGCAACACCAGAAATGAGCTAAAAGTCTATTTGTTGTGTAAATTGGTCATTTTTTTTTAATGTAACAACTCGCGCGGTTCAAACATATATTTACTAATTTACATTAAAATACGCAATTTTTCCTAATTTACATTAAAGTGTATATACACATATTATACTTACTTTAAGGCTCCGTTTATTTGCAGAAAATATTTTGTATTTAGAAAATATTTTCAGAGAAAATATTTTTCAATGGTTGGCTGTAACATTAGAAAACAATTGGAAAATATCATTTTTTGTTACATCAACACTTTTTATTATTCAAATTATTTTTTTTAATGGACCTAATATATATTCTTTACAAATTATCTCTTTATAATGGACTTGATGTATTTATACAAATTTTATATGATAATTAATTTATACAAAAGAAGGTGATGAGAGGAAATATGAAAAAATAAAAATGAAAAAAAAAGTAAAGGAGAAAAGAAGGAAGGAAGACAAACAATAACGAAAAAATAAAAATAAAA
>CATIWM010205599.1:0-23469 GCA_949671775.1 Mallotus repandus | reverse complement strand
CAATGAGAATTGCTTTTAAAGACTATACGATACTAATTTCCAATCAATATGTTTATAAGATAATATTTTACAAGTTCTTAATTATATTCTAAATTGTGATTCTCCTACATATATTTGTTATAACTTTTGATTTATATTCTTTGTAGTTAATTAGTATTTAGATTTTTATTACTTAATATTTAAGTTTTATTCTTGTTTGAATTGTTATTCCTATTTCAATTTGGTTTGCCTATCCATCTAAGTATTTATCCTATTAATACAGAATTTACCAAATTCCCAGTGTTCGACACCCTACTCCTCTATACTAAGTCCTAGAGACTAGGGTATACAATTTGACCCGCTTCAAGGATCTTTATCAACCAAGCTAAGTACACAAGAGAACATTCTCAAGAAGTTTAGCATGGAGGGAGCAAAAGCTGGCGAAACTCCTATGAGCACCACCACCTAACTTTTGAAGGATGAGAATGGCGAGCCAATTTGATGAGAAGAAGTTTAGAGGTATGATCGAGTCCCTACTTTATCTTACCACTGGTAGACCAGATATAATGTTCACTATATGTTTATGTGCTAAATTTCAATCTTATCTTAAAGAACCACATTTGATTGCCAGCAAAAGAATTTTCAATACTTCATAGGCACTTTGCATTTAGGTCTTTGATATCCTAGGAATTCAACCTTTGACTTAGTTTGCTATCCATATACAGTTAGCTATTTACATGCAGACTTTGTCGATAGCTTATTAGATAAAAAGAGCACTTTCAGAACTCGTCAATTTTTATGATAATGTTTAGTTTTTAGTTTAGCAAGAAATATATTCCAGTTGCCTTGTCCATGATCAAAGCCAAATATGTGGCAGCTAGTTATTGTTGCTCATAAGTTTTGTGGCAAAAATAACAACTTAAGGACTATGACATTAATGTTAATTACATTCTTATTAAATTTGATAACACAAGTGCTATTAATCTTAACAAAAACTCTATTTAACACTCTAGAATTAAAACATATTGATATTAGACATCATTTTTTGCATGATCAATGTGGTGATATTATACTTAAATCTATTGACATTAACCATCAAATAATTGATATTTTCACTAAGCCTCTTAATAAGGAAACACTTAACTTTATTATACATAAACTTGACATGATTGATGGATTTAGTTTGCAATAAATTGAATGTTTGTTTATTTATTTATTTGATTTGAGAGCATGTCATTGTTAAGGCAATAACATTAATTCATTTATTTTATCAATGAGTTTGAACATATCAATATGTCGAAGGAGCTTAAGTGCATTTGCATGATCAAAATCTATTCGAAAATTTAAGTTAAAATTCCCTCTTTTCAAAAGTTTTTATTTGTGTCAATTTAAATCCTGAAAGGATAAAATTGAATAAGTTTTCAAAATTTTTCAGACCCAATTTCACTTTTTTCAAAAGTTCAAGGACTAAGTTGTATTTCTGTCATGACCATTACGTGTAGCCATTAGTGTTCGTGACACCTGTTTGTCTCTAATACAAAGACACTCATGATCATGTTAACAACCATGAGCAGGACCATGACATAAATATCATGATCGTGACATGTATATCATGATGATCGTGACATGTATATCACGACCATGAGGAGCATCCTAACAGTTTTGGAAAAATGGATTTTGCATTGAATGGTTATCTCGTTTCAAATCCAAAATGTTTTTTTAAGTCCTTAATCCTTAAGGACACATCCTAAAGTGAATTTTTCACCCTCACCTCTATATTGATTTTTTACTTTTTCTCTTCCTTTAATTTTTTTAACATTCAAAAGTTCTCTCTCCTCTCCTTTAACTTCTCAAGCAACCCTTTTATTTTTTTTATTATTCTTTCATTCATCCACACTCCAATGGCACCTAAAAAGCCATAAAAAACTCCATAAAAACTCCATCTTCATCTCACCAAGTAACTCTTCTAGGAGAGCCACCAAGTAACAACCTAAAAAATCCCATCCACCACTATCCTATTCCTTAAATAAGATCAAGACAAGAATTCTTGAATTTCAAAAGAGTAATATCATTCCATCAAGGTATATGTCAAAGAGTACATTGGAAAAGTTTGGTTGCTATGAAGAGGTCAAAACTCTACTTGATGAGGTTGGGCTTTTTTACTTTTGCCTTTAATTCTCTCCCAACCTACCACTCTTTGGTTGTAGAATTTCTCTCCTCCTACATTCTAAGATCCACCAACTTTTATGACAATAATCCATACTTTAGTATGCAATTTAACCTTTGGGGGATAGAAAGATTCACAACCTCTCTTAAATTTGACACTCTCTTTGGCTTTATAAGAGAAGGGCATATTCAAATCCTCTTCACTTGGTTGCCTTACTCTTTTTGGGTCGAACATTGTAAACCTCAAGCCTCTTCATTCCTTTTAGGTCATACCAAAGCCTCTTCTTTGAACTTTAAAGCTATTTGGTACATCCATCGTTTCCTAACATACACCATCAATGCCTGGGGTCAAACCAATAAAGTACTTTCTCTCAATGATCTATTCATCCTTCATTGTATTGTTGATGATGATCCAATTACTTTTGGTTGACTTTTACAATGAAGATTATGGCTTTTAAGTGATAGTGTCTTTAGTTCCATTTGTTTTGGAGACATTATCACTAAAATCGTCCAATTCTTCCAAATAAATTTTTTCTCCCTTAATTTCATCCTTTCCATCTATCCTGATGACACATTTATAAAAAATCCAAAATAATTTATGAATGTGAACAATTTGTGGGTATAAAAGGATGAAATATCTCAAGAAGGTGGTATTAATAAAGACATGGAGTAACTCTTTCAAGAGATAGAGTAATTTGGGGCTCAAAAAGGTGGAGAAGAAGAACTTAACACTCACCCTCAATAAAAACCCTCCATCCACTTAAAGGAAGAGAGCAAGGAACGAAGGCACTTTAAGTGGTACTTAAGGCCTTGAAGATGAACTACAATGGGTTAGGCAATTGTTTGATAGGATGTCCTCAATGGAATCCAACTTTAATGGTCTCTCAAATTGGTCATTTGCAATATGATGTTCACTACCTCTATGAGAGGCAAGGCTATAAGTGTCAATGGGCTCTTTTTTCTCATCCACCATAAAAAGGAGATGATCAAGGAGATGGAGGATCAAGTTAACCTTAGTTTCTTTCTTAAATATTTCTTTGTTTTCACATATTTTTAAGATTTCTACATTCTTAAGTTTTATTTTTATACCTCTTTAATGCTTTTATTTCTTATGTTTTAGGTTTAGCATCATGCTCTTATTATTCCCTTGGATTAGACATACCTTTTTTTTATACTTAATGAAAATTATGGTCTTTGTGTCTATCTCTCGCTTGCTTCCTTTCTTTTTGCTTTTTGACAAAAAGTGGAGAAAGTTGTGTATTTAAGTGCATAAAAAAGTTGTGTATTTAAGAGCATAAATGTATTTATATGTGTGCATTATATTGAGCATAAATGCTATATTAAGATGTTATATTGAGTTTAAATGTGGTGAATATAAATGTGCATATCAATATGTTAAAATTGAATATAAATGTGCATAAATATGTTAAAAAAATGCAAATACCTTCATGCAAAATTAATGATGATATGTGAATTTAATGTCATAATCACTTGAAATTTGAATTCAAAATTTGAACTTTAAACTCCTTCAAATTTGTGCACTTGTTGAGGGGGAGTTTACATAAAATCCCATGCACAAATTAAGAGAGGGTACACTATCACACACTTTCACTATTATTTTACTATCTCACTCAAAATTATTTATCAAAATAAAAAAGGGGGAGACAATGTTTAGTTGCCTTGTGTTGGCAATCAAAAGTTTCATAATGATATAAATAAGTTTCAAAAAAGTGTAAAGCTAGAACTTTGTTTCCCTTACTAAGTTAGGACCTCTACTGCTTTCTTTCTTCTCTATTGGTTCTCCTTCCTTCAAGTGCTTTTGATCCCTTCTAGCTATTTTTTCTTTGAATTTCCTTTATGTTTTCTTAAAATTCTTTCCTTATTCTTTATATTTTCTCTTTGTTTTTTGTTCTTGTTTCTCTCCGTCTATTTTTACATTGCTTTTTTTGCCAATAAAAAACCTCTCCATCTTCTCCCTTTGATTGTTCCATTTATTTATCTCCTCCTTTTTAGTTCAAAAAATCACTCTCCACGTTCCCTCACTTGTTAGCAATGACTTCATGCATTAACAGTCGGAGAAAATTACGTTCTGCTATTTTAAAAATAACTCAACACCACTAAGGTGTACTACTTTAGTGCGAAGGCTACCGCCTTAATGGCTAAGCCATATGTTAATAGTTTGCCTCCCTACTTTTTCAAAAATCAAAATGCAAATAATGTAATAGGATTTATGAAAAACATAAGGGCAAACAGTTAAAAGCATATGAATCATGTATATTAATGCTTGGAGCCAGATGTCCAAAAAAAGATTATAATATGATGTATTTGGAGCCAAATGTCTGTAAGAATTCTAATTTTAGTTTTGTTAACCTTAATGTTCGAATTAAGAGGCTTTCAATTAAAGAAAATAGTATTGTGCCATCAATTATCAATCTTGACATACCAATCAGGAGTTTTGAGACTATTATATCTATCATCCTCATAGTTTACTATCCGAGAGGATATTTTGATTATTTCCATCAACCTTAATGTCTAAATTCAAGAGGTATATAATCTAGTACCATTAACCTTGACGTACCAATTAGGAGATTTGAGACAGTTTTGTCCATCATCCTTGAGGTATAACTTGAGAGGTCCAAAAATTAAAGGATTTCAATAAAAAGATTATAGATTCATATTTTTAGCCTTAAGATGTTACATAAGATAAAGATCTTATAATTACTTCTAGCATTAGAAAACAAGCAATCTTGAATGACTTTGTATGCATCAACAAAATGTTACACAATATGCATGAGACTTGAAACTAATTTTTGCAAAATAATTTCATGTATGCATGAGATAATAGTTGGAAAACAAGCAATTTTGAATGACTTTGTACGTATCAACTAGCTAAATGCCTTTTTGGTTTAGAGCTAATCTTTGGAACTAGCCCTCTTTCTATCTAAGAATCCAAATTCAAAATTGAGTCCATTAGAAACTATCACTAAGACCAATATTATTAGATGAAAATAGATCTTAATGGATATATTGGGATGATGAAAATAATAATTGCCCTCCTACTTGGTTACGCTCTAAAAATGCTTTGTTGTTGCACGACTATTGTAATTATGCTTGATTCCAGTTTGCAATAATATGTCATTTGCCCCCGCCCCCCAGTAAAGGAGTTGATAGATTCTGTCACTCTTGAGGCTCACATAATCAATGCACAACGAAAAGGAATCTTATAATCTCTTAAATTGCCACTCTCGTAATGAAAGTGCAACCAATTTTATTTTATATTCCTTTTAGTTTGCCTAGGCCGCTCCTTAATTTTTTTCTTTTTGTTTATTCTCCCTCTTTTGCCTAGGCCACCCCCTTTTTGAGAGTTTTTAACCTAGCTGGGTGATTGCAAAATCATGCTGATGATTGAGTAATGTTCTTGCCATGTGTACTGGTGGTCTACTTAATACTCTTACAACTTATTACTTGAGGTCTATAGTGTTGACCGCCTAATGTGCTTACTACTGATTGTTTGATATTTTGTATTGCCACTTTGACTGTTGATCACTTTATGCTCTTAATGCTGCTTATTGGGCGTTTATACCACTTGTGTTGCTGATTATCATAAAGTCAATAATCACTCCCCACGTTCCCTCACCTGTTAGCAATAACTTCTCGCACTAACAATTGGAGAAAATTACATTAGAACATGGTTTTCTCCATTACTTTAAAAACAACTCAACGTCACTAAGGTGTCGGCGCACTGCCTCGGTGCTAAGGTGTACCACCTTAATGGGTCATTGAAAGACTCTTCTCGGGCTAGACTAAAAAAAGAACTGAGCTTCACACTTATCTAAACTTATTTTGTTGAATTTTCATCATTGAATTTTTGCTTTTGGTCGGACCAAATCATGTGTCAACATTATATAGTTTAATTTTTAATTTATAGGGTAAATTATGATCACCCCTTGAAATTTAGCTAAACCTACTAATCCATTTTTGCATTTTCAAAAGTCAACTAATAATCCCCTTAGATTTGATTTTATTAATTATTTCCCCTTTTCGCTAACCAAATATCCGCTCAAATTTAATATTTTTATTATAAATCTAGGGGACTATTAAGTTAGTGGAAGAGTGAAATAGTTGATAAAATCAAACATGAGAATGCATTTAGTTGACTTCTAAAAATGTGGTAATGAACTAATAAATTACAATAAACCTCAATGGAAGTGTTAGTAAATTACCCAAACTTAAATTATAAAAATTATATATGTTATATAAAATTATAGACTTTTTTTTAGATAAATGTTACTTCCACACTTTATCTTAATATTTATAATGTGTAATTTAAACATATGAGATATGTTAGGATCAAATACATGGGAGGGTACTGAAGTTTAACTTTGTTTCAGTTTAGTTACTAAATTTTAATTTGTATCTTTTCAGATACCAAGCTTTTATTTAGTTTCATGGTAGTCACTCAAAAAATTTGGGTACCTGAACAATCTAGAATTACTATTTTAATTCAGAATTGAAGATTTTTTTTCGAATAAGTCCATATTTTCAATACATTTATAGGAAATAAGAAAAATTTTGAAAATTATTTTGATTCCACCTAGTAAGAGCATACGCATCTTGGGTGGTATTAGAGCCTATGAGAAGTAAATTTTTAATTTTTTTGATAATTTTTAGACTAAATTGAAAAGATAAAAAAATTATGAGATTGTAATGGTTTTTAAGAGAAATTTAGAGAACTAAAATTTTTTGACATTACCCTTTATGAAATAAAATTAAAGTTAGGTGAAAAAAATAAATAAATTGAAGTTTAATACTTAAATTGCAATAAGTGTAAAGTTAAGTGAACACCATACATTTAACCCAGATACCTTGGCTTTAGATTTCATTATAAAAATTTTACTTGCAAATTTAATTTTTATTGACATATGTTAGAAATTGACCATAAAATAATTTAATTTATAAGTGCATCCTTTTTTACTTTGAAGAATTAATTAGTATTTAAATTTTTTGATTATGCGTTAAGTTAGCTCTTAGTGAATTATTTTAGATCAGTAATATGAATATAATTATTGATATGATACTCAATTTGTAATACATAATTTTAAAATTTTAATTTTATCAATCATTTATTACTAGCTTCATGTGACACCATTAAAAAAAATAAAGATGATTATCATTAGTAAAAACTATTGGAATAAAAGAATTAAATATAATTTGTGGTTTAAAGATGGTTTCAACTTAAATATTAATATGACATAAAATTTACTTGACAAAAATTGAAAAAAATTTAATAGGATGTAAGAATAAAAAATAAAAAATTGAGGATTCAATTAAAAATAAAATTCTGTAAAAATCACTGAATTGCAAACCAAAAAAAGTTCAGGGACATCAAAAATAATTTGAGCGAATATCATATCATATGAGACATATAGGTTTAAAAGCAATAATATTTTTATGGAGAAAGGGGAAAAAAAGAAATATGTTTAAAAAAAATAGATTTGGTGATGGTGAGAGAGAAATTTGAAATTTGAAGCAGCAGATAATAATAATATTATTCACCTGAAAATAGAAAATAGAAAAGAAAAAAGAGAAGAGAAGAAGAGGAAGCAGAAGTAGAGCGACCCATTAATGACGCTCTCGTGATTCTTACCGCCATTCTCTGTCTTCACATTTTCTATCTGTCGATATTAAGAAGAAGTAACAGCTTCTCTTCATCTTCTCTTTTTGTTTTTGTTTTTGTTTTTGTGTTTTCATTATCAGGAGCTCAGACTCAGATCTCTGAATCTACATTATCTACATTTCTTCTTCTTCATCATCATCTGCAGCAGCTTCTTAAAGGTTTTTTTTCCTTTTCCAAGGCATTCTGCTTATTATTACTAAATAAAAACAAAAATTGCATCTTCAATTGCTTGCTCTACCTCAGTCTGTGTGTAATTAGCGTCGCCGGTCGATCTAATCTATGGATTTTATTTGAGTTGCGGCTATCTTCTTCGCCTTAATGTCTTTCCTCTCTTTCTTCTTTGACTTCAGATCTCTTCTCTGCATTTTCAATTAATCATTGCGATTTCAGTTTCAGTGGTCGGAATGCGGATATAGCTGCAACTGTCTGCATTCCTAAAATTCTACATTAATGTTTTTCACTTTGCTTGCTCATCTGCAGTGTATCATTCAATGGCCCAAAGTGTAAGATCGAGTTTTAGTTCCACCTATGGAAACGACGACGCTCCTCCTTTCCAAGCTTCTGCGTCTTCTATTTCTATTTCAAATGGGGGGGATGGATACGACAGTGATGGCTCCAATTTCTCAACGCCGTAACTCCTTTTTCCTTTTTAACTTACGCTCTAAATAGCTATAGGCTGCTGCATTTTGCCCAAAGGCAAAATCTTGGTTTTTCTCCCTTCCTCACTCAATTCTTCTTTTCCCTTATTTCTTGTTCTAGTACACAAGCAGCGCTTTCAGTTGCCATTCCTCCAGAACTTGCTGGTGCTATACCTTTGATTGATAAGTTCCAGGTAGTATCTTATCTTCTCCTGCTATTCAGCTCACATGTCAAAAGCAATAATTTAATGTCCTCTCTCACCTTTATTCATTATGTAATCGCCTTTTATTTTCTAGGTTGAGGGTTTCTTAAGGTTGATGCAGAAACAGATTCATTCCACCGGAAAACGTGGATTTTTTTCAAAAAAATCTGTAGGTCCTCAAGTTCGGGAAAAGTTCACATTTGAGGACATGCTTTGCTTCCAAAAGGTAAACACGATTTAATGGTATTGACAATTTCTTTTATTGTTTTGATCAACCTCATGAAATGCTAACATACTTCTTGCAGGATCCTATTCCAACTTCATTGCTTAAAATTAATACCGATCTAATAAATCGGGCCACTAAATTGTTCCAAATAATATTAAAGTACATGGGAGTTGATTCATCTGATCGAGTAGCCCCAGTAAGCTTGGATGAAAGAATAGAACTTGTTGGAAAATTGTATAAGCACACACTAAAGAGAGCGGAGCTTCGAGATGAACTTTTTGCTCAGATTTCAAAGCAAACCAGGAATAACTCTGACAGGCATGCTTACTTTTTTGGTCATACGTGTGTGTTTTAAGTTTGTTTTTCTTTCATTGGCTGGCTAAGTTCTGACCATTAAATTTTTGCCAACGTTGTTCCCTAATCACTTACGTTAATGTCCAAGTAATGTGGTTTCACTATATACAGATAATGATGTTTTTTTTTTCTCTGTTTGTTCTTACTTGTAGCAAAGGTTAAACTGATTCTATTTGTTACTGATGATAATTATATTTGTTGATATTTGGGTTGCAGGCAATTCTTGATTAAAGCATGGGAGTTAATGTATTTATGTGCTTCTTCCATGCCTCCTAGCAAGGACATTGGTGTATATTTATCTGAATATGTCCATAATGTAGCATATGGTGCAAGTACTGATTCCGAGGTACAAGTCCTGGCTGTAAATACATTAAATGCTTTGAAACGTTCTGTTAAAGCTGGTCCAAGGCATACAATACCAGGACGCGAGGAAATTGAGGCTCTTCTAACTGGTCGAAAGCTAACAACCATAGTATTCTTTTTGGATGAAACTTTTGAAGAAATTACATATGACATGGCAACAACAGTATCTGATGCTGTTGAGGTATCAATTTCTACTGCATGCGTTGTATTCCCTGTGTTTCTGTTTTGGATGGTCAAAATGTTGTGAAGACAATAACTTAATCCCAACTTGGGAGGAAGAGAAAAAGAACTGTAGAGCAGGTTTGAACTTTGAAGATAAATTCTATTATCCTCACAGAAGTAAAAATAGCATTTTAATGGGTACATTCTATTCAATTTCAGTGCCACTGAGGCGCAATAAATGATGAAGAACTGATTTTCTGGAAACAATTGGAATAATAATGCTAGATCTGTTGCCTTGTATGTATGCACTAACCTTGTTCGATTGTTTGCCAAAATGGGACCCTTTTGGTAGTATTTTGTAGTCCGAGGAAATAGTTGCCTTATTATCATCCTCTTGCATGTTGTAAGATTTAAACAACTTGTTCTAAGGAATAGCCTAGCCAAATATCTTAGGGACAGAATGATGACTTTGAATGACCTTTTGTGAGCTTGACATGCAACTCTAGTTACAAGATGATTAAGCAATGAATGTAACAGTGTAATGGTCATTGTATTGTCTGATATGAGCTTTGGAATCAACATTATCTGGTAAGATATTGAGGAACTGGGAGATTAAACTATCCTGCGGTTATTTTTATGAAAAAAAAATTAGTAATTGGTTAGGAAGATATATTTGGTGAAAAATTTCGGCATAATTACCTGCAATTTCAGTCTTCGTTTTGCTACTGCTGTAGTTGGCATAATAGGGATTATTGGCTAACTGATCAAAGATTATGCTTCTGTTTTATTTGAGCTTTAAATAGTGTTTTATATATGTAGCTCTTACAATTTCAGGAACTTGCTGGGATAATTAAGTTGTCAGTATATTCTAGCTTTAGCCTGTTTGAGTGCCGTAAAGTTGTCACTGGTTCCAAATCTCCTGATCCTGGAAATGGTAATTATTCTTTGACACTTTTGATGGTTTCTCTGGCCAAAAGTTAAATGAGATTGTTATCTAATGCCCTATGTTCTTGTGTAGAGGAGTACATTGGGTTAGATGACAACAAATATATTGGGGATTTGTTGGCGGAATTCAAGGCAGCAAAGGATCGGAGTAAGGGAGAAATTTTGCACTGCAAATTGACATTTAAGAAAAAGCTATTTCGAGAGTCAGATGAAGCTGTAGCTGACCCAATGTTTGTGCAATTGTCATATGTTCAAGTGGGTAAACTATAACTCATCGTTTTGAGTAGAGCTTGTATTAATTTTTAACTCATATTGATGCAACTTATCTTATTACAGTTGCAACATGACTATATACTGGGTAATTATCCTATTGGAAGAGATGACGCTGCACAATTGTCTGCACTACAAATTTTAGTTGAGATTGGATTTGTTGGTAGCCCAGAGTCATGCAGGTTCGTGCTTCCACCCTTTTCACTATTTTGTTAAACTTAGCCATTTTAATTTTCAAGTTTGCCTTGACCCATTCTATTTTCCTTTGTTTTCATTTATCCATGCTTATTGAGTTTGAGTTTTGGTATGTTTGCAGTGATTGGACATCTCTTCTTGAACGATTTCTACCTAGACAAATTGCCATCACCCGAGGAAAGCGGGAATGGGAGTTGGATATTCTTTCTCGTTACCGTTCAATGGTAAAACCAATTCTAGTAATTTAATCTTCATAAGTTCAACAAATCACATTCCTTGGATTTTATGCGCTATACTTTTGATTACCGGGATTGCAATTTGCTAATATTTTTATAGGAGCTAATGATTGCTAATACATATAATTTTCAACATGCTGCTTTTGTAATTATGTATAATTTTCTCTTATGCTCATTTTGAAAATATTCGCTTCTTATTTATGTGAATTTTTCAAATTTTCTGTTTAGCAATTCTTTTTTTTTTAAAATTCGACAAGTAAGAGCTTGTTGAGTTTTGTTGATAGTTCTTTTCATTTGTTTTCTTTGCCTTTTGATTCTTTTTTTGGCAATGTTCTAAAAAGATAAAATATTAGATGTGATGTGCTTGGAAGAGGTCTTGTTAATATCAGAAATTATTAAGCATGATCAGAAATAAGGAGCCCTTTGACTTTCCTCTCATTTTTGGTGAAGGATGCAATGGTAGCCTTTCCTTTTTCACTTTTGTAGATAGCTAAATATTTTGTTTTCATGTAGGAACATCTGACAAAAGATGATGCTAGACAACAATTTTTGCGAATATTGAGGACACTTCCTTATGGGAATTCAGTTTTCTTTAGTGTTCGTAAGATTGATGATCCTATTGGACTTCTACCAGGACGAATTATTTTGGGCATTAATAAGCGAGGGGTGAGACTTCAGCATATGCATTTTTAACCTTGAGCCCTTGCTATCATTAAGAAGGTCTTCTTTAGGATTTGTTTTCACAATATAGATCCTTTAACTGTTGGATGTTATGTATTGTCATTTGCTCATAGGTGCATTTTTTCCGCCCTGTTCCAAAAGAATATTTACATTCAGCAGAGCTAAGAGATATAATGCAATTTGGTAGTAGCAATACTGCTGTTTTCTTTAAGATGAGAGTTGCAGGTGTTCTTCATGTATTCCAATTTGAGACCAAGCAGGTTAAACAGCTCTACTTTGTCCCATGTTGATTCTTCATGATTTGAACTCAGATACTTAGTAACCACATTATATTCTTTTTTAGCGGTTAAAATTCTTTCTTTGCAGGGAGAAGAAATTTGTGTTGCTCTTCAAACACATATAAATGATGTCATGCTGCGTCGTTATTCTAAAGCTCGGTCTACCGCAGGTGGCTTAGCAAATGGTGATCTTTCTAACAATTTTAAGCCACCTAGTATGGAAGTGTACGAGAAACGCGTACAGGAATTGTCTAGAAGCATTGAGGAATCTCAAAGGAACACTGATCGAGTAAGCTGGGGACTTTCAGAAATGTTTATTGATCAATTAGTCTTTTTATTTTTGTCTGCATCATTATCTGTTAGATTAACTAAATGAACCTCCATAGGCAAAACCTGTTTTTAATTGAATGTCTTTCATTTAAAGTTCCACTTCGTTGGAAATCATGTTTCAAAAGAGAGTTTCTCGGTGTCCAGCATCACAGATGATCAGAAGTGGGCTCTCCTTGTGCCCTGCACTCATTGAGCACCAACACATGGGACTGCCTTGGATGTGTCAAATACTCATTTGGATAAATAATGATAATCATAATAAATACTTAAGGAGTGTGCATTTGAAGCATATACATGTCTTTAGTTCAAGTTAAACACAAATTACATTTTTAAATAAAAAAGTGGTTTTAGCAAAAAAGTGAAAAGGATAGAGAACATGGGTTAAAAATAGTAGAATTTTCTTTCGAATCAGAATTTCATCAAATATGAGCATAGCTGTTTATGCATCTATACTTATCTTCATGTCTCTTTTTTTTTTGTTCTTCTTTATTTTTTTTCATTTTGGGGATCTGATGCGCTGTGGATTAAGTACGTGAACTCATATGGCTTATGTTCTCATGGTTATCTTGTATCTCCTTAAGTGTTATTTATTTGGCTTGGGCCAATTTTTCAAGTAACTGTGAGGCATCTTTGAGCTGAGCTCTTAATAGAGTGTAATATTTATATTGTTGCAAACCGGAATCTCAAATTCATGGACATCAGCTTGCTCATCTTGAGTGGCTGTTTGCTTTCAGTTTGTCTCTAATCATAAATAATTTCTGTATGTTATTCATATGAAAAACATTTGAAAAAGAACTAAGCTCTTTCTTATGTGTTTCATACTACATGTTATTCTAGTTATTGGAATTATGTTCATATGAAAGTCTTTTGAAAAAGACTGAATTGTTTTCTCAAGTGTGCCATTTACAAATCTGAAATGATACTAATGAGCTAAACATGTTGTTATAGTTATTGGCAGAACTGCATGAGAAACAAACTCAAGAAGTGAAATTGCAAGAAGAACTGGAGGCTTTGAAAAATACCTTGAGGTTTGAAAAGGAAAACTTGGTGGAGGTCACTTGTGATCGTGATAGACTTAGATCAATGTGTGCTGGAAAGGATACAGCCCTTCAAGTTAGTACTTGATGTAACCAATTATGTAGCATTAGCCCCCCTTTTTTAGACATCTTGTTTATTTTTAATGGCATTGATTGTTATCTGTAGGATGCATTGTTGGAGAAGAGGAACATGGAAATAAGGTTGGCCACTCTTGATAATCTAGTTGCAGAGGGTAATGCCAAAAAGGATTTGATCAGGCCTGGTAATCAGGTAGAATTTTGTGGATATATTAGAATCAGACTGGGATTTTGATTTGTTTTATGATTGAAATTATTCTGGGGGGTGCATGAAACAGGTGTTGCACAAGCTTCAGGATGAGCTGAAACTGCAGAATGAAGAGTTACATGCAGCAAAAGAAATTATGAAAAGATTGACAGATGACAAAGTATCTCTAGAACAGAAGATATCTAGACTTGAAAAAAAGAAAATTGAAGAGGTCATAATAGATTTTTAAATTTGGTTTAACAATTTGTTGCTGATTTTATGTAATAACACTGCTTCACAATGCAGATGGAATATCTTGAGAAAAACTTTGAGCAAGAATGCAAAACCTTAAAGCTTCGAGTGATTGAACTTGAAAAGAAGCTGGGAGAGGTTACACAAGATTTAGCTTCGGCTAAATCATCCCTTGCGATTAGAGATGCCGATTTGGCTACCTTGCAAAATAATTTGAAGGAACTAGAGGAACTTAGAGAAATGAAAGAGGTATGCTTGTAGTAGATACTTTTTTTGAATGAGTTTAGTTTAATCTTTTATACACTATTTCCGAAAAATTCATCTATTGGAAACTGCCTGATACATGTGTGCTTTCAGGACATTGATAGAAAGAATGAGCAAACTGCTGCCATCTTGAAGATGCAAGGAGCCCAACTTGCTGAACTTGAAGTTCTTTATAAAGAAGAACAAGTTTTGAGGAAGCGTTATTTTAATACCATTGAAGGTTATTACCTTGAAATAAAATCCTATATCCCATTAGGAATATTTCTAATAGCATACTCTTGAGTCTTGAAATGAACTATACCTCAGTTTGAACTGAGGCTTAAACTGATTCAGAAGAGTATATTGTTGGAAATTATTTTTGATTTTAAAGACCCTTGCATCATATGAGAGTCATCAAAATCTAGAGTTGGTATTGAAAAGGCTCTATTTCCTTTTGCAAAGGTTGACCCATTATTATGTGGTAGGAACTTCATCATAATCTAAACTCAGTAAACGGCAATATAGGCGGCAAACATATAATTATAGTGATTTCTGGTTAAAATACCACAGTTAGCAAACAGAAACTTCATAAAGTTATGAGCGACAAATATTAAAATAGTTTTGGCAAGAGGTGTTCAACTAATAAAGAAAATAGGATAACATTACCAGATTAGTTCATAATTGGTTGAATCCAGGAATTTACAACTGTTAGGCAGGAGAGCTTGAGAGCCTAGTAGGTAAGAGTAGTAGAGATTTAAGAAAATAAAAAGGAGAATAAGGGTGAGGGAGTGAGAGGTATGGAAAAAAGTATCTAGAAATGAACCACAAGGGGGAATGAAAAGGGCAACAGCAAAGAATGTGGGAAAAATAAGAGAAGATACACTAGCCATGTAGGAAGTTCTAAACCAACATTATATTACTAGTGCAAAATAGCTGCATGAGACTTTGCTCCTTGCAATACAGTTACTGTCAACTTGTCATCAAATTGCTTCTCTAGCTTCACTTGTCACTAATACATCTTCCACTCTTCAATCTTTTAGATATGAAAGGCAAGATTAGGGTTTTCTGTCGTGTGAAACCTTTGAGTGCGAAAGAGATTATTGAAAAAGAAAGAAGCATCGTTACAAGTACTGATGAATTTACTGTTGAACATCCATGGAAAGATGACAAAGCAAAACAACACGTATATGATCATGTATTTGATGGCAGTGCCACCCAAGAAGATGTATTTGAAGACACAAGAGTAAGTTATATTTTTGTGATTTATCAACATGCATATTTGTATTGCCTTTTTGTTGTTCTTCAATTATCTCATGGTCCATTCTTTCTCTGAAATAATGATGCAGTATTTGGTTCAATCAGCTGTTGATGGGTATAACGTTTGCATATTTGCCTATGGACAAACTGGTTCTGGGAAGACATTTACAATATATGGCTCTGAGAATAATCCTGGATTGACATCACGTGCTATTGCAGAACTTTTTAAGATTCTAAGGCGTGATAACAAGAAATTTTCATTTTCACTTAAGGTAACTTCGATTGTAATGGAAGTTCTCAATATTGACATTTATTAACATTCTCTATTTTCAATTTATGTCTCTTAACTCTCAGCAGCTAGGTTCTTGATCAAATATATGTAGAATCATCATTTTATTCTTATATTTCTTTGTTATTAATTTCATTGTTGTGGCAGCGTGCATTTCTATTTCCTTGAGTCAGTACAGTCTGTTTACATGTCAATCACGTTCATCAATTTGGAATTCCTCCTAGAAAGGATAGATACTTACTTTTTGTGTATATGTGCACACTCGTGAGTACCATTAAATAAAATCCATTCATTTTTATGATCGAACTCCTGAAATTAACACTACAATGATGCAGGCATATGTGGTGGAGTTGTACCAAGATACACTTGTGGATCTTTTATTGCCAAAGAATATGAAGCCTTTGAAATTGGATATTAAAAAAGATACAAAGGTGATTGTTCTTTTATAAGGTGTTAAATGTAACTTTTGAAGTAGTCTTCTATATTTTTTTTTATGTTGATGACTGGTCTAGTGTGGTTCTAATTTGTTCAAGTTTGGATTATATTGATCTTCATTTTGTGGACCTATTATTTTGTCATGTTCAGGGTATGGTGTCTATAGAAAATGTAACAGTCATATCAATCTCAACATTTGAGGAGTTACAGAGTATTATTCAAAGAGGATTTGAGAAGAGACATATATCTGGAACTCAAATGAATGAAGAAAGTTCAAGATCTCATTTGATACTTTCAATTGTTATTGAAACGACCAACCTTCAGACTCAATCTGTTGCGAGAGGAAAGGTATCACTGGACTGATATTGCTATTGAATGATGATATGCTACTAAGCACCAAAATAGGAAACATAATATTACTTTCATAACATGTGAATGTGAAGGTCTAATAGATTTTGTCTGGCGTTACATAACGTTTAATATTTTATTTTAGTCTACTTTGTCTTTTGGTACTTTGTTTCACTTACATTTATATGACCAGTTTTTGATATCATATGCAGTTGAGTTTTGTTGATCTTGCTGGTTCAGAAAGAGTGAAGAAATCAGGTTCTTCGGGTAGTCAACTTAAGGAAGCTCAAAGCATCAACAAATCTCTTTCAGCACTCGGAGATGTCATTAGTGCTTTATCTTCTGGCGGCCAACACATACCTTACAGAAACCACAAATTAACAATGTTAATGAGTGATTCCCTTGGTGGTAATGCTAAGACACTTATGTTTGTGAATGTATCCCCAGCTGAATCAAATCTGGATGAGACGTACAATTCTCTGATGTATGTTTTTATCTCCATCATTCTCTTCTGGATCAGTTTGTTGTTATTATTGCATAAGATGTCTTGCCCATGATTAACATTGATTAGATATAACGGTTAATATGGTGAAACTTGTGCCATGTTCTTTAGATTTTTCCATGCTTCTTCATCATTTTTACATGCATAAGCTCCATGAATTTATTTATTTGATTATGCTTTCTTGTTTCTTGTGAACTTTACTTTTTTTTAATGGAGAGGATGATTCTATAAGATTTGTAACTGGAATTGTCTAGTCTGATTTATTTATGGCCTAAGCTGTTTCAAGGTTATTATACTACTTAGATTGTTTTTGTAGTACTAATCTTGTACAAATTCAGGTATGCATCTAGAGTTCGATCAATTGTGAATGATCCAAGCAAAAATATCTCCTCCAAAGAGATAGCTCGATTAAAAAAGTTGGTTGCATACTGGAAAGAACAAGCAGGCAGGAGGGGTGATGATGAAGAATATGAAGAGATCCAGGAGGAACGACCAATGAAAGAGAGGATAGATGGCCGCCACTCCATGTAGAGGTTCAATTATGTGCCTTGAGGTGAAATTTCCACTGCCTTTAGATTTTTCTTCAAATTTGGTTCTGGAACATCGATCATGGAGATACATGTAAAAGATTGAGGTAGCTAATTTAATTTTGAAAGGGTTTTAGGAACATTGTTGTAGTTTTATACCAAGGCTCAACAAGCTTTGGAAAAGCTTAAAGGATTTAGGTTGTATAGTTAGAGAAGTGTGTATATATGTTAAAGAACACTTTTGAACAGGGCCAATATTAGCTTTTGAGTTAGGAATTATCTTTTGTACAGTAGTAAATTCTTGTTATATGTTTTATCAAATACATTTTAGGACTTTATTCTCCCGCGTGTGTGAAGTTGATGCAAATGGTCATGAGGATAGGTCGCAGCCACCTACAGTCGACATGAGAAGTCTCTAGCTAAAGACTGCAGGTGGCGAGAAGAAGTGGCACATCTACAGGGTTGGATCACATGCTTTTGCTCTATACTCCAACTCCATCGACAGCACTAGCACATCAGCTCCTTATACTGTCGTACCATATAATGATCGTGTATTTTATCTAGTTCAACAGTAACTAGAGGAAGAGCAGAATCAGATGCTTCAGCGTGAGTAGGAGCGGCAGGAGCACCATGAGAGAGCAGAGAGAGATGGAGGCTGAATATGCACGAATCTCCAGACAGATTGAGCATTGTGAATAGGATCAGGAGGCTATGCGTTGTATGCAGCGAGAGTGGAGATTGAGGCATATGCAAGCCGAGTTTTCGCTTGATGGATCTGTCATCTTCTAGTGCCTTTCTTGACGATTCGATGGATGACGATCCTCCTCTTAATCCACTTGCTTTGTGATACTTTAGAGATCTTGTATTCTTTATATATATTTGAAGGCCTCGCTCCTTGTGGTTATTATTTATAGTCATTTTAACACCTATTTGCACTTTTACCATATTAAAAATCAACTTTTAAACACCTTTTGAACAATCTCAAATTCATGAAGTGTGTGCTTATAACTGCACCAACAATAAAAGCCATGTAAGAAGCTACCCATGACATGCACTTCATAGCACCGCACCATCCACTCATTTTTCGATGTTGACACCATTGATCGACCCGTCCTTTCTTTAAAACGCCATTGCCACTATTTTAGGCCTCATCATTGATTCATTTAGCAACCGTCTCCTCCCCATCATCTATTCTAGTCCTCCACTCCCTTCCTTTAATGCTGTTGCCACCTACGACCTTCGCTCCCGCTAACACCTTTCTTCTCGCCTTCCACCAATTGATCCGTCGTTACATGTCGCTGTTGATTTTAGAGGAAACACCTCCCTCGTCAATTCATTAGGAATTTTATGGAAATTTCATCTAGAAAGCCAACAGTTAAGGAGAAATCTTAATTTTCTTGAGATCTCTAATTTTCATGAAGCATCAGTTGATGGAAACACATCGCTAGCTACTGCGGTCGTGAATCGGATCGACTACATCAACAAGTGGCATTCTTCTGTTGGTGCAATCAAATACAAGGAGCTGTTCTGTTGGGGAAGGAGCTGACAGGGATGATGAGTATGCCATGAGGAGAGATGGTATTATTTTCGTGGTTTCGTAGCAAAATGCTTGATGTATCCTATTTTAATTGTGATCCATGTATCAAAGTGTTTATGTGATAGGAAGTTCTCCGCTCTCTTGAAGCTTTTATTGCTTAACCTTTGTCGATTGCTCAATTTTATCTCCTTTGTTTTAGGCAGCTTGTGGTGATTCCTCTAGCTTGCATATACAAATTATATTGTTTTTGTGGACTATTGTTAGTAGCTTATTTCATGATTCATGCTAAATTTTAAACTATGAAACCTTCTTTTCAACTTGATTTTTTGCTCTTTCTGTCTGTATGTTGATTTTTTCAACAGATTTATTTTTTTGGTGGGAATTTTTTCAATAGATTTTAAATGTTCATTGGTGTATCCCTTTTCTTTGCTGGAGCCCAAAATGCTATAGCATATGCTATTCTTCTTGAAAGCTTTATTTTAATTGGGGAAACGACTATTTTAGTGTTCGAATTTGTCAAAATTTGACAATTATCACAGCTTTTAGTTATTACAATTAATTGTATTAACTTGTTAAAAAATTAGGGAAAAAAACCAATTTTATCCTCAACTATAAACCAATTTTAAGGTTATTTCAATTTGCTTCTTCATCTTTTCAAGTTGTGTCAAATCTATTTAGACGACAATAAACGTGTGCCATATCTGACGTGTCATAAGAATATCTAACATGGCAAAAAAAAAAAATTAAAAACTTAAAACTCACCGTTTTACACTACCAAAACGACATAACTTTACTTTTTTAAAACAGTGTTACTTGGGTTCAAATTGGTCGAGCCTATTTGTCTCAAAAAAGAAATACGATTTTCTCCATTTTGAATTCTAGGGTTTTTATTCACCTTCAACCTTCAATCTCTGAATAAAATTGCAACTATCTAAAATAGTTACGTAAAGTAAAGATATAATTAGAATCACAAGACATAATAATATATGGTTTGAATGATGAGATTATGACATGCAAATGTGAAAACAGAGCTCGATTGCATACATCTCGAACTAATGCAAATTCAGGTTGAAAGTGATGTTTATTAGCACATTAAAAACAAATAGATTTCTCCAATTTCAACCCAAAGTGACACCGTTTTAAAAAGAAAAGTGACACCGATTTAGTAGTATAAAACGATGAGTTTTAAGTTTTTATTTTTTTTGCCATATCTGACGTTTTTATGTCATGTAAGATGGTCACGTCTGATAAATTTGGTACAACGTAAAAAGTTGAAGGAACAAATTGAAATGACTTTAAAGTTATGATTATCAAGGTGAGTTTTAAGTTTTTAACTTTTTTTACTATGTCAGATGCTCTTATGTCATGTAAGATGATCATATCAGATTTGACACACGTTTATTTGGTACAATTCGAAAAGTTAGAGGAACAAATACAAATAACTTTAAAATTAGAATTAGCTTAATAATTGATTTATAGTTGAGAATAAAATTAATTATTTTTTAAAAAAATTATAGTTAAATGTTTTTTTTTTTCAGGTAACTGATGATGTGATAGTAATGGACTCTATTGAGTTACCGACTTGGAAAATTGTATTGGTAAAGCTAATACATGTGATTTCCACATATCCAAAGTTAGAGGTTAAATGACCAAAAACCACCTTCATTAAAAAAAAAAAAAAAACTTAAAGAATTCAAATTAGGGATTTGAGATTGGGTTTACCCTTGACGTTGATTCACTCAACAACCATCTATACGCTCATAAGATATTTGCAGCCTGACCTTGGTTGAAGATGCAGTCAACAATGGCCAACTAAATTGTCTTTAGCCTCTAAATAATTGCTATTTGAGTTCTGTTATTTGTGGATGTGATTATCCAAGTACAAGAAACTGCTGAAGCCCATGTTGTTTCTCTTCAAAAATAATTTGTTGACCTGTTTCTGGAATCTAATCGTTTGTTAGAAGATAACCAAAATCTACAAGCTCAAGGTTTGGGATACAAAAGCTGAGGAAATTTTGAAATTGTAGATTAACTCCAGCTTTAGGAAATAGTCTTGTTCATTGGTGTGCTGCCCACAGAAAACATCTTCATTTCATGGAAATGACCATTGGTTGATAATTAATGCACCTGAGTTGTGTAAAGGAGGCACTTAACATTGAAAATTTTATAATTCTTCTCTTCAGTCTAAGATCTTTGGCTCTAGTGACGTCTCTTTCCATTTAGTTTTCTCCTACTGATATAGTTATGATTTTATATTGTTTATAGGATCCATATTTTTGAAACAAAGGTTAGAAGTTGGAACTATTCTTAAAAAATGTATTGTTGGTATGGGCGTTCCTTTTCTTTCTTTGCAAATTGAGGTTGAGGGTGGGTTTGGGTTTACCCTCTCATGTGCGATCAGTGGAATTGCTGATGTTGACGGTAACAGTTATGCCGCTGATTTCGATGGCCCTGAAGGTTGCAAAGATTTAGAAGAAGGGACGAGGGTGTGTATGTGTGAGTGGTAATACGGTGCATGAGCGAGAGTTTTTTTTTAATTACTAGACTTTCTGCAATAATATGGCCAAGGGATTCAATTTCTGTTCTCATGGGTTGGGCAATTACATTTGTTTGTTTTTTTTTTTTTATGTTTTTGGTACTTGATACATAATACAAAAGATATTATTATCTTCTCATATATATATATATATATATATATATAACTCACATACTTTACATGTGCAAAAACCATGTCAGCAGTTTTATTCAGCAAATCTAATACCTCAACAATTCTTAACCAATAACCGATTATTAACCTATAAAAAACATGTCATTCTAATTTTTTAACAGGTTTACACACTCAATTTTAATAAATACAAATTGAGACATTCAATTGTCAAATTTTGACAAATTAGAGCACCAAAATATCAATTTCCATATTTTAATTTGCAAGAACCACCCCTGGATCCTTCTAACGATGGAGCCATCTTCCTCTAGCACTATCTTTCTAGGCTTTAATAGAGTTTAATGCCTTTCTCCCTCAATTTATCACTCGCCTTTAATGCTAGTTACATCGATTTGAATACTCACAAATGAGAACTATAATGGCAAATCATGCAATGCGCATGGGAATCTTTTCAAATAGGTATACTAGTTTGGCATCTCTTCCACTTCATGGCTCTACATATTGGTCCCTTGGGATAAAAAATTTCTTACAAATTGGAAAGGGATAATGAACTCACAAGTCCTACAAGTTATCCAAAATTTCAATTAAATTCTAATTTTTTTTGATTGAATCCTAAAAACATTTAAAGTGTTTCATATTTGTCCACTTCCGTTATTTCAAACTAAATAGACTGACGTGACAGTTAGACCCCATCCAATGAACTGACGCGTGCAGCCTACTCATCAATGATACTGAACCCACAAGTCCCATAAATTATCCAAACTTTCAATCAAGTCCTAAATTTTTTTTAAGAGTGGCCTAATCACGGATCATCATCAACATACATTGAAAAATCTTCCAAAAAATTACAGTCAAAAATTTCATTGCTCAATATTCAAGAATTGCAAAGAGGATTTCATATTTAAAAAAATAATAAGAACAATAAAAGTGAAAAGAAAGAAAGAAACAATCAAGAATTTCATATCTAAAAACAAAGAACAATAAAAGTGAAATAGAGGAAGCGAAGTTAAGAATCTTGCTGGTGCAGTTTTGCCCTGTTTAGCTGTAGTTCTTGTTTGTGACATCAATTCAACAGCTTAAAATTTGTTACTTTGTCTTCTCCAACGCGGCTACACCGTTCACGCTATTGTCGAAATTGACCTTCTCGACTATGACTCCATTACCCCCGTAGTCGACGGCTGTACCAGCGTTTTTTTAGGACTTGATTGAAATTTTAGATAACTTATAGGACTTGTGGGTTCAGTATCATTAATAAGTTGGCTGCACACATCAATTTATTGGATGGGATCTAATTGTTATGTCAGTACATTCCGTTTGAGATAATTGACGTGGACTAACGTGAAATATTTTAAATATTTTAGGACTCAATCAAAAAAAATTTAAAACTTAAATTGAAATTTTAGATAACT
>CATIWM010205596.1:0-50266 GCA_949671775.1 Mallotus repandus | reverse complement strand
TTGGAATATACCATTAAGTGGAAAACTCTTGTCGATCACATCCCATGTGAGATTCCATCAATTTGACTCCTAATGTTTAGAGAACTTAGGTGCAAATAATTTCCATTCTTGGTCTCTTCACATTAGTTAGGTCCACACCATTGAATCAGTGTAATGTATGGATTTAAACACTACAAACCTCTAGTACTCCTATTTGCCATTCTTGATTCATAGTGTATCCATACACCCACAACATCTCATGCTTGAAAATAACACTACATGGATCTCTTAGGCCTTATGTACACCCCTATGTATCCATAGCCGATGCACATAATCCTAAAACCATGCAAGTTATTGATCCAATGGAGAGCCAATACCTAAATTTATTTTGGAAGATTTTTAGGTCTTTCTTTAAGGTCTTAATTTGCATATTAATCATTTATATATATCATATATATATTTATCATGGCATCAAATATAGCATGCTATAACATATATATCACATATATACATAGAACATGCAACATGAATGCACAAATATGGAGTGATCATGGGCCTTTCCTAATCCTATTTTAATTCTTAGAATATATAATGGGCCTTGTCATCTTGGGCCTTGACACCTTGTGCCATGCCACCATGGGTCTTGTGACCATGGGCCTAAAAGCCCTCAAGCATGAAACTCCTTGTCACCATCTCCATAGACCATCATCTTGAACACTTCAAGCTCCATGTCATAACTCTTATGAATTACATTCAATCCTTGGCATTCCAAGGTAAATATTACATCCTAATTCTATGTAATTAATATTTAATTACATACCAAATAATAAAATTAGTTATTATTACAAAATCAAGGATGTAATCTAAGTCCATGATAATTCTATGCATATGTTGCAAGCAAATATCAAGTAAAATACAACTCTTGCATGTCTGGATTCATTTGCCAAGCATAAAAACATCAAACAATGATATTTTTTAAGTTTATGGAGTGCCCCTCACAAACACCTCATGATCGTGAGGGTCGCTCATGAGCGTAGCTGACCCAAAAAGCAAAAGAGGCATTTTCAGGTTGCTCACAAACTCGGGACTACTCCTCACGATCGTGAGCACCCTTAAACCAATTCTAAACCATTTTAAACACATCTTTAGCCATAAAATTTGATATTAACATCAAGTATAATCACAACACTTTCTGTTATAAATCAATTTCGCATGTGTTAAGAGCAAAAAAGGGCTCTGATACCACTGAAAGGAAATGGTTATACAACATCCATGTGTGGTGAGCACAAGCCACAAATAGGGTGAAAGTTAAAATTTTCACTTGCATAACCTTTCATAACATGAATATTTCCCTTTCCAATGATCCATTTTACATTTAACACATAACTAAATATCAAAATAATATACAAATAACAACCTAGGAATTCTAAGTTTTAAGAAAACTTACAATCTCCTAAATTTGATGTAGACCATAAGTATTCTACAAGCATTGGATCTTTAGATTCAACTCTTGAATCAAATGCTTAGCCTCCCAAGTGTTAGGCCTCTAGCTTGAAACAACAAAGCTTTCCAAGTCACCAACTTGCTTTGATTAGGTTGGTTGCAAGTTTCCTCTCCAGTGACCCTCATTTGGGTTTATTTTGTGTATATATTGTTTTTCTTTCTTTTGTGTCTCTACACAAAATTCTCAAGATTGTGTGTGTGTAACCTTTGAACATATGCAAGGTCATATATTTATAGGTACAGAAAGCTAACCCTAATGACATAATCTCTTACATCACATGCATGTGAGATGTCATGATAAAGATCCAACTCATCATAATAAGTATACAGCTTGTACACTTATCTAGTGCACCAAGAAGTATATAGAGAATTAATACATCTCATATATTTGTCTACATACATTCTCTACACTTTAATCATGCAATCTAATCTTGATTTAGCCAAGGTCAACAATTAACACATTAGAGGTAATGTGCCTAATATGCCAAGCCTAATAAACCAAGCTTTAATCCTTGTCATTTTTCATGGTCAACATTTTACACCAAAGTGATAATGTATGCCTAACATGACAAATTTTGACCATGTCATGTTCATATTGATTTGGGCTTAGCAATTGGGCCAACACTTGGCCCAAGCCTAATCCACATAACAAATGGGCTTGGATTAGGTCCATGGGCTTTCTCAATATCTTGGATTAATCTTTGGTCCAAAACTCTTTTGGGCCTAGGCCCAAACAACTTGGGCCATTAATCCAAGGTCCAATTAGAAATAACACATATTATTAATTTAATACTCTAATTAATATCCCATATTAATTAAGTATAAATTAATAATTAAACCCTTATTTAAATTGGACTTCATGATATACTAGAATCATTGCTTAAAGCATAAATCTAATTTGATAAATCTTAATTAATTGATTAAACTCTTTAATCAACAATTAGATTAATATTAATGGTGATTTGGTAAAGCTCTTTTAGGTGTGACTTACTAGGTTCATGTCTAATTGGCAATTAGAAGATAATATCAACACTTGGTATTATTTGAAATTCTTTCAAGTCTAGATGTGAAAATCCCAATTATGCACATTTAGTTCTCATAAGTTGTGAGTGAACCCTAGCATCCATATCACAACTACCCAATTAGAAATGAATGCATGTATTGATTCACATGAACCCTTTGGTCATAATTACCGTGCACTAAAATCCCTTTATTAGAAGATCCTGATATAGCCTAGAGTCATGGTTTAGTCAAACTCTAATAGCTATATCTTATGACCTCATCTCAAGTTTAATTCTTAATAAAACATAACAAATACTAGAAACATTTTCTAGCACTAAAACTCTTTTAGACTGTGTCATGTTTGTCCTGGCCAGGAACTTATTCATCAAGCACAGACTTAGATAGTATAGGATCTTATCGTGATCCACTCCAAGCAATGAATACCATCTTGCCTGAACACTCATCCCTACATTTAACCGACTAAAGCCACCATACGCTACATACCCATGTATGATTAACACAAGTATGAAAGTGGTAATAAACCCTAGTCACTCAAATGTGGATGACCGTGTCACCTCAGGTTAAAGGACTGTATGCACCATTATGACCTAGACTGTGATTGTTAACTATAAGTGAATATGCATGCAATCACAAATCTAACGTCATATTTGATCCACCCATCACATGAGTATCCACATGTCTATTTTGATATCTCATATCAAGTAGCATGAGACTCACTACCTCCCACTATTTGTATCACATACTAATCAAGGAAAATAAATAGAGGTGATAGTCAAATTAACATTATCCAAATATTAATTTATCGACTATGAACATTTTATAGCACATGTACTAAATAAATTTGTCACCCACATTATCAACTCTTGGTAATAAATTTATTTAACATTATGCTAATGGATAAATATTAAATTAAATAAACATTTAGATAAAAGAATACTCTTTATTGCCATTTGGGGTAATTTACAATGTCAAAAAATATGATTGGCCACTAGGGCATACCACATATGCTAACAGTCTTTAACAAGAGAACTCTAGTAGTTGAAGAGTCTATGCATATTGTATTTAATGAATCTAACTCACTTGATCCTAGAAAGGATTTAAGTAGTATTGATGATGTTATAGATAATTTTTTTGAAATGAACCTTTAAGAAAAGGATGCTAACAAGCCTTTGGAGCTAAAAGCTCCAAATAAAGATGAGCAAGAAGAAGTTCCTCAACTTACTTTGAAGGAGGAGATTCTTATGGATTGGCAATTCAATAAGGATCATCCTAAGGATCTCATCATTGGTCAGACTTCAAAAGGGGTAGCCACTAGATCTCATCCTAAATCTATTGTTAATTTAGCCTTTACTTCTCAAATTGAACCTAAAATAGTTAATGGTGCTTTAGATAATAAATTTTGGGTCCTTGCTATGCAAGAAGAGTTAAATCAATTTGAGAGAAATAAGGTTTGGACCTCGGTTCCTAGACCTGAACATCATCTTATTATAGGCACCAAATGGGTAATTAGAAATAAGATGAATGAAAAAGGTGTCATAACTGGGAATAAAGCTACATTAATGACCAAAGGTTATAATCAAGAAGAAGACATTGATTATGATGAAACTTTTGCCCCCGTTGTAGGATTAGAGGCTATTAGAATATTACTTGCATTTGCATCATACATAGATTTTAAACTCTTTCAAATGGATGTCAAAATTGAAATTTTAAATGGTTTCATTGAAGAGGAGGTTTATGTTGAACAACCTTCAAATTTTCAAAGTTTTGACTTTCCTAATCATGTGTTTAAACTTTCCAAAGCATTATATGGATTGAAACAAGCTCCTAGAGCTTAGCATGAAAGGTTGAGCAACTTTTTCTTAGAGAAAGGTTTCTCTAAAGGAAAAGTTAACACAACCCTTTTCATCAAGAAATCCAAACATGACTTGTTTATTATTCAAATATATGTTGATAACATTATTTTTTGTGATACTAACCATTACTTATATGAGGAATTTTTTAAACTAATGCAAGGTGGATTTGAAATGAGCATGATGGGTGAGTTCAAGTTCTTCCTTCAATTACAAATCAAACAATGTAAAGATGTGATCTTTATTAACCAAACCAAGTACATAAAGGACATTCTCAAGAAGCGCTTAGTATGGATGGAGCTAAGACAAGCAAAACACCTGTGAGCACCACCATCAAACTCACTAAGGATAAGAATGGGAAACTAGTTGATGATAAGTGATATAGAGGTATGATCATATCCTTTCTTTATCTTATCGCAAGTAGACATGATATAATTTCTGTTACTTGTTTGTGTGCACATTTTCAATCATGTCCTAGGGAATCACACTATAATGCAATCAAAAGAATTTTCAAATATTTTAGTGGAACTATGCATTTAGGTCTTTGATATCTTAGGAATTCTATTTTTAACTTAGTTAGCTATTTAAATGCGGATTTTGTCAATATCTTGCTAGATAGAAAAAGTACTTTTGGAACTTGTTAATTTTTAGGACAATATTTAGTTTCCTGGTTTAGCAAGAAACAAGTTTCGGTTGCCTTGTCCACCGCTGAAGTCAAATATGTGGTGGCAAGTTGTTGTTGCTCATAAGTCTTATGGCAAAAATAGCTATGGCATTGATATTGATCACATTACAATCAAATATGACAATATAAGTGCTATAAACCTTAATCAAAAACCCCATTAAACATTCAAGAACCAAGCATATAGACATTAAACATCACTTCTTACATGATCATGTGCAAAATGGTGATATTAGTCTTGAATTTATAAATCACCAATTAGCAGACATTTTCACCAAGCCACTTAGTGAGGATAAATGAACTTCGTTAAGCATGA
Source organism: Mallotus repandus (assembly GCA_949671775.1). Classification (NCBI taxonomy): domain Eukaryota; kingdom Viridiplantae; phylum Streptophyta; class Magnoliopsida; order Malpighiales; family Euphorbiaceae; genus Mallotus; species Mallotus repandus. The sequence goes on along the minus strand of CATIWM010205596.1, from coordinate 44,913 downwards.
GCTTGGAATGCTACATGGTGCTAGTTTTACTTGACTCTCTTGTGCCTCTCCATTGATTGATAATTTTTTTCTTTGTTGATTGTTTAATTACCTTTATATGGTTTTTTTTTCATCACTTATATGCATTTCCCATGTGTTGAAGTGCTTTTGATATTGAATGAGCCCTCTTAAATATCATAAGTGCAAACATGTTCATTTAGCTATTCTTGATATTCTATAATTGATTATTTACTCTTAAAAATTTTTCTTTTGAATTTTATTGTGCATTTGGCTTATAATCAAGATATTCAAAAAGGTGCCTATATGAATTTTTTTAGATTATCTTGCCCACATGTGAATTTTGCTTAAAGTTAATCATCTTTACTTTTTTGCCTATATATGATTTTCTTTCATTTTTTGCTATTTTATTAATTATTGAAATTAATTCAATTAATTAATTATTTAAAAAATTAAAAAATTTAATTTGCTCATACAATTTTCCAATTGCATGCTCAATTATATTTAAATATGGCTCTAGTTTTATTTAAATTTAATTTGCCCTTAAATTACTTAAATTTTTGTGTCAATTAAGTTCGTAAGGACTAAATTGAACACTTGTTTAGACCCAATCATGCAAAGTTCAAAAGTACAAAGGGCTGAAGGCATTTGCATTACAAGCATTGCAAAGGTTACAACTGCTCGTGACTCGCACCATTTCAAGGGTCAAAGCCCTTCACGAGCGAAGCTCACGATCGTGAGTAGCTCGTAAGAGTGCCCTGTCAGTTACAAATACACAATTTTATTAAAATTGTAACTCTAACCTTTCTTTTCCTATTCCTAAATGATCACCTGCCATTAATCCTCGATTTTGACTCAAATTTAAGTGTTCTTATGACCATAATTCCCTATATAAACTCCGTTTTATCCCCTCTTCCAACTATAAACAAAATTTTTCATCTTTACCTCTCTTTTTGGCTATTCTCTCTTTTTTTCTCCTCTACCTCTCCTTTGATTTTTTTTTTAACTCTATATTCTCCTAGCACCAAAATATTTCAATCATGGCTCCAAAGAATTCCTCCTAAGAAGATATCTCTTCCTCCTCATCAAGGAGGGCTACCAAAAACTAACCTAAGAAGACCCCCCCCCCTCCAATTTCCTATTCCTCTACTCATGTTAGGAATAGATTGGCTCAATTTGGCAAGAGAACCATGATTCCCTCAAGATATATGTCTCAATCCACTTTAAAGAAAATGGGTTGCTATGATGAAGTGAAATAATTACTTGAAAGGATATATATATATATATATATATATGTGTGTGTGTGTGTGTGTGTGTGTGTGTGTGTATGTGTGTGTGTGTGTGTGTGTGTGTTGAAATCCATTCCACCTTTTGTCTTACGGTTCAATTTGTTGATGAATAAAAACCTTTGAATAGCATGAGGTTTAGGTTCGAGGGTAAAGATCATTTTTTAACCTCTCAACAATTTGACTCTATTTTTGGTTTCAAACAAGGGGGACTTACTTCACCAAACACAATTTGGTCCCCTCATAATTTTGCATCCGCCATGCCAAATCCAATGCTAGTGCCTTTGTTGTGGGTCATACCAAGTCCTCTTCCTTCTTTTTAAAAACCCTATATTCATAGGTTTATTACATATTCTTTTTATGCTAGGGGGCTTAGCAATGAGGCAATTTATTTTGATGATCTCTTTTTTATTTGTTGCCTTGTTGAGAATGTGGGTGTGGAATTAAGGAGATGGCTTCAATGAAGATTGTGGTTGGTTAATGATAGTGTGAGTGGGAACCTTTGTATTGGTGGCATTATCACCAAAATTTCCACCCATTGTAAGGTCAATTTTAACAATCTTGACACCATCCCTTGTTCTCTCCTTGATAAAAATCTCTTGAAGAATTCTATACAATTCAAGAAGGTTGGGGAAGTTTGGCTTTTGAAGGATGATGATGAAGAAGAAGTTTATGAAGACCTTGCTCAAGACCTTGAGGATATTGAGCAAATAAGCAATTTAGGACTTGAGGGAGTTGTATTAGAAGGAGAACCCCAAGAACAAGCACCTCAACCTCCCATGCCTCAACTAAAATGAGCATGAGGCCCCTCTTCTTTTTAAAGTGTTAATGATGAACCCACTTGGATTGGAGGCTTATTTGATTATTTATCTATTATTGAATCAAACTTCAACAATAGGTTTAATCAAGTAGACTCACGACTTGATAGGTTTCAACATCGAATGGATCATTTCAAATATGACATCCATCAACTTTATGCCAATCATAACATTTAATGCTCATGGCCCCCTCCTCTCAAGATCCTCAAGACCCTTATGATGGAAATGATGCATAACTTATTATTTATCTTTGGTTTATTTTTAGTATCTTAGATTGTTTAGCTTAGATTATTTTTAGTTTTTTTTTATTTAGACTACATCTTTATCATTTCCTTTTGCTTATTTTTGTTTAGTTTCTTCCCTCTTTTTGCTCTTTGACAAAGGGGGAGAAGATTGTAGTGTAGTATGTGTCCTTATTATGAGTATTACGTGTATGTGATTTCTTTTTAATCTTATGAGTGTTATGTGTATGTGATTTCTTTTTAATGTTATGTGATGTTCCTTTTTCATATGATATGTTTATTACAAACTCAAAGTTATTTTGTTCTTTGCAATTTAAGTTACAGTGCAACATACACAATCATGCAATATATGCATTTTAATATGGAAAATATCTTTAGATAATGCATTCATTAAGGGGGGGTAACACATCATATATTTTACTACATTGCAACATTTCAATGTGTAAAAGGGAGCATTCACTGTAACACACACACACATTATTCTTTATTTGATCAAATTGATTGTCAAAGCCAAAAAAAAGGGGAAGATTCTTGACCATTTGCATGATCAACCCCTTAGTTTTGACTTTGACAAGCAATTTGAAGAGCTAATGATTTTTCTTAAGTATGTATTAGCATTAGATCATCAAGCTCTCAATATATCACGTTCAAGAAAATTGCATCTAGACCACTTCAATTTATCAAACTCGTTAAAGGCACCTTGAATCAAGTAAAGAGGCATTCAAGACCCTAAATACAAGTCTCATAAAGTTCCATTCAAACTCAAGAATCATTGGAGTCAAGATTAAAGCTTTAAAAGCTCAAGATTAAAGTTAGGCTTCTACTCACGAGCACCTCCCGATTATGAGGCAGAATATAAGCAGTAAGGGCCAGTAGGCTTCCCTCAGGTGCTCAGTTGAATTCTAAACTCTGCGTCGCTCATGATCATGAGGGGCTTGTGAGGAGACTTTGCTAGACCCCCAATGGCTACTTTGCCTCTAATGGTTATATTTTTCATATCTCAAAATTGTGAGCATCCACGCATGATAGTGAGTATTCATTTTCCCATAAAAAGTTCATTTAATGAGCTTTGAAGGTTGCTTGATAGTTGATTAATGGTCTCTAACAACTAGAAAATGTTAGTTGGCTATAAATGCTTGAAGAACAACTTCATTTAAGAGGTCATATATCTTTGTAACAAAAAAAAACTCTCTTAGCATTAACTCTTAAAGCTCAAAAGTCTCTTTGTATTTAATTCATTATAAGTGTTGGTTGTGAGTTAAAGATAGACCTTAAACTTCATCTAATTCTTGGGATAGGTTACAAGGGAAGTGAGGTTACTCTCTAAAGGAATTGGTTTAAGTGTTTGTCCATCAAAACACTTGGGTCTGTGTTTATGGTTAAAGCTAAGCCTTGTATAAAAGCTCATTATTGTAAGGTTTAGAGTTGATCCATAAAACTCTTGTAAACTCAATCTTTATGAATCAGATTTGTGTAGGTGTTGAAAATCCTAACTTAGGGATAAGTTAGGTGGAGACATAGATTTATTTATGAATCGAACACCTTAAATCTTTGTGTTGTTGAGTTCTTCTCTTGCTTTGTTTCCTAAACCCTCCTTTAATTCTTGATTAAGTTTTAATTTTCTTTTAGTTTTCAATTTGCCTTATTCACCCCCCTCTGGGGCCTCTTTAAGATACTATTGTGTTCTTTACCACCTTCATACAAACACTTAATGACTACCCTTATATATGGGAAATAAACAACTATCTTGGAGGAGATTACTGTAGCATCGTTAGCTCTTAAACAACAAAAAATAGAATGCAAGTGATGGCCCTCGAGGTGAAGGATTATATGTGAAGGGAAATCAAAAACATGGTAGAAAACAGGTTAAATGAGGTTTTGTAAAGAGGAAGTTCATGTTAAAATCTAGTGTACATAAAAAATTAGTTCAGTGCTATTAGTACAAGGAGTATGGAGATATTAAGAAAGACTATCCAAACAAAAAGGCACAAAATTATGACAAGAAGAACAATAGCTCATCAAAGGCTACGAATGATGTATAAAATGAAGATTCATACTGCAGTGATGGGGATATGCTATCAGTTTCATCAAATTAGTTCACATATGCATGGATTCTTGATTCAACATGCTCCTATCACATGACACCTAAATAGGAGTGGTTTACCTTATATAGGTTAGGTAATTTTGGCTGTGTTTATTTAGGATATGATAAAACTTGTACTATTGTTTGCATAAGAAAAATTGAAATTCAAATGCATGATGGTATTGTTAGAACATTATTTGATGTCAGACATGTACTAGAATTAAGAAAGAATATGATTTCCTTAGGCACCTTACAAGCTAATTATTTTTCATATAAAACTAATAGAGATATGGATAATATTAGAGTAAGTAAGGGTGCATTGACTGTGACGAAAGGTAAAAGAACTACAGGGAATATTTATAAACTATTAAGGAATACTATTGTTGGTGGAGTTGCATCTGTTGAGTCATATAATGATAGTACAAAATTGTGACATATATGTCTAGGTCATCTTAATGAGCGTGGGATGATTCAATTGCGTAAAAAATTTGTTAAAGGGTGTTAAAAGTTGTAAGTTAGAGTTTCATGAGTTTTATGTGCTTAGGAAACAGTCTAGAGTCAGACTCATGACTGGTAAGCATAAAACTAAGGAAATTCTTAATTATATGCATTCTGATGTATGGAGGCCTACTAGAGAATTGTCACTAGGTGGATCTCAATATTTTATTACTTTTACTGATAATTTTTCTAGGAAAATCTAGGTGTATTACTTGAAACAGAAATCTAAAATCTTTGCTAAGTTCAAGTAGCGAAAAGCAGAGGTGAAAAACCAGACAAGGAGAAAAATTAAATATTTGAGATATGAAAATGGAATAGAATACACTGATTCATAGTTTCAAAAATTTTATGAGGAAGATGGTATTTAGAGACACTTTTTAGTTTGCAATACACCATCACAAAATGGTATGGCAAAAAGGATGGACAGATCTATTATTGAAAGGGCAAGGTGCTTGAGACTGAATGCAGGACTTCCTAAGTGTTTCTAGGCAGAAGCTGTGAATATGGTATGCTACTTCATCAATAGATCACCATGGGCATCATTAGGAAGAAAGGTAGCAGAAGAGGTATAGACAGGTAATTCAGTTGATTTTGACAATTTAAAAATTTTTAGTTGTCATGCTTATGTGCATATATCCAGTGATAAAAGATCTAAACTTGATCCACAATCAAAGAAGTGTATTTTCTTAGGCTATGTGAAAGGTGTGAAAGGTGTAAAAGGATACGAGTTTTGGGATCTGGTGTCAAAAAAAATGGTAATCAACAAGGATGTTGTATTTGATAAGCAGTCTATATTATAGTAGAATAATAAAAGTGATACACCAGTAGTTGAAGGAAACAATTCCAAATCAAAAGGTAGTGTAAGTGAACTTAGAACCCTAAGTCCTAGACAATGAGAGGGCTAAAATTTCTAGTTTAAGGCTTCGAAGCTTTAATTCAGGTGAAAAAAAATATTATAATCTAGCTAAAGATAGACAGACGCACCATAACGCCTCTGAACCAGTTTGGGTATAAAGATTTGACTACCTTTGTTCTCTTTATTAGTAGTTCATATCCAACTACTTTTAAAAAGGCTATAATCAGTGAGGAGAAAGATAGATGGATGGGTGCTATGGTAGAGGAGATGGAGTCTTTGCATAAAAATCAAACATGGAAGCTTGCTCAACTACCTAAGGGAAAGAAGGCTATAAAGTGCAAATCGGTATACAAGAGGAAACCAGCGGTATTAGAAAAAGAAAGGAAAAGTTTAAAGCTCGACTAGTAGCAAAAGGGTGCTTACAACAGAAGGGGATCAATTATGATGAATGTTTTCCCCTGTGGTTAGACATACTTCCATCAGGGCAATATTAGCATTGGTAGCTAGTTAGGATATATACTTGGAGTAGATGGATGTGAAGACAACATTTCTTCATAGTGATCTAGAGGAGCAGATTTACACAGAGCAGACAGAAGGAATATCTGGTATGTAAATTGAAAAGATCACTGCATGGGTTGAAGCAGTCTTTAAGGCAATGGTACAAGCTATTTGACTCTTACATAATTCAAATTGGCTACAAGTGATGTGAGTATAATTGTTGTGTTTATGTTAAGAGTCTTGATGATAGTTCTTTTATTTTTCGATTACTATATGTTGATGATATTCTAATTGCTGCTATGAATTTGCATAATGTTATTGAGTTGAAAGTATTGTTAGGGAAAGAATTTGACATGAAGGATTTAGGCACTGCAAAGAACATTATTGGGATGGAGATTCACAGGGATAGAAAATATGATTATCTCAGCAAAGTTATGTTGATAAGGTGTTAAACAGATTTGGGATAAGCAATGCTAAACCAATGAGTACTCCATTGGCAAATCACTTCAAGCTTTCTTTATATCAGTGCCCAAAGTCAGATAGAGAAATTGAAGACATGGCAAAGGTACCATATACCTGTGCAGTTTGTTGTTTAATGTATGCAATGGTTTGTACTAGACCTACTTTAGCTCATGCGACTAGTTAAGTTAGCAAGTTTATGTCAAAACTAGGTAGGCAGCATTGGAAAGCAGTGAATGGATTTTCAGGTATATGAGGGGCACAATAAGTTATGACATCATATTTGGTAGTCAGCAAGGTGATCCTTTTAGTTGTGGGGTATGTGGATTCAGACTATGCTGATGATTTAGATGATGTGAGGTCTACAATAGGGTATATATTTACTTTTGCAAGAGGACCTATTTGTTGAAAATCAATGGTTTAGTCTATAGTGGCATTATCTACAACTGAAGCAAAGTATATGGTAGTAGTTAAAGCAGTTAAGGAAGCTTTATGGCTTACAAGACTAGTGAAGGAATTAGGTATTGACCAAGGTGGAGTTCAGTTGCATTATGATAGTTAGAGTGCCATTTATTTGGCAAATAATCAAATGCATCATTCTAGGGCTAAGCATATTGATGTGAGGTTTCACAAAATTAGGGATTTGATTTTCATTTGGTCAGATATTGCTATAAAAGACTCACACTTCTGAGAATGCAACTAATATGTTGATCAAGCCAATTATTAGTGACAAGTTCAAGCATCGCTTGGACTTTGTTTAATGTTTTTATATGCTAAACAAGCATGCTTACTCTAACCCATTTGGTAAGAGAGAAACTTTGGGATTTTATCTTCTAAAGGGATTGCTATTTGCCAAGGTGGAGATTTGTTGTGTATGGCTTATGTACACTAGTAAGTGGACAGATTTGGAGGAGTTTCTAGGGTTATTTGTGGGGATTACGATTCAAATTGGTTAGGGGTGTGGGGCAACGCCCTTGCAGTATGGTATATGGGTATTTTTTATAAATTAGTACCATACAACTTTTATTTAAATATCACATATTTGTAACTCTAGGTGCATGTTCTGGATTAATAAAAATACTCCAGCCACTTTGCTCCAAAGGACGTAGGCAAATTGTCAAACCTCGTTAAATCTTTGTCTTTTCTTCTATGTTTTTCTTTACTCTTATTTGTTTGTTTGCTCAACAGGTTCTTATTTCTCTGCTCTCATATACACCAAAGCAGCATTACAATCTTAATTAACTTTATAGTAGATGTGTAATTAAAAAACTAACTAAGCCAATCTTGAAACTCATCAAAACCTGTTGTCACTAGTTTCATGTCTGCTGATTGCCAACAATTCAGTACATAGGGACAGTCAACAAAAAGATCCACAAAAAATGTAGGAAATTGGAGTTGATATACCTCGTTGAAGTAGCTTTGTTCTGGTCAGTAGACACCCATCAATAAGACGCCATAGGAATAAGAAACATCCTCTGTGGCATTCTTGATAGCATTAACCACTTGTAAATAATCTGATTTAAGCTACACCTTTACGAAATGAAGATTCAGACACCATAATATTGCCTCTCTCAGACTAATGCATTCTGCTTACATCCATTGAGAATGTATATCTACAACCAACTCTACTGTTTTCGAAGGGGATAAACAATAACCCTCCCATAATTTCTTATTTCCCTGCCCCCTATATACACCAAAGTAGTATTGCAATCTTAATTAATGTGGTAGTATATGTGTGATTAAAACACTGACCAAGCTGTCATATCTTCTTCAGGGGAAGTTCAAGCTACCATATCTTCTTCCAGTTAAACACATAATTCCTCTGATAACTAGATTCCCATATGCATCCATATAAACATGATACCCAGACTTAACTAAGTAATGGCCATGTGTTGAATAGTGTCATATAAGTCTGTCTTCCATTGAAGGAGAAGGCAATGGTATACTGGATATAATCTTCGCATCATCTCCGGAAAATAATAACTTAGTTTTTTTTTTTTTTAAAGAATGAATTCTGATGAATTTAAATTTGTTAAAATTTCACTTTTTTTTCTATTGATGATATACACAAATTAATGTTTTAAATTTCATTTTTTATTTATGAAAATTTTATGGATCGTGAGTTCATACCCCGAGATGAGAATAAAACCGGAGACTTGTATAATTAACAACCAAACATTACTATGAATACAATACATCTGGCTTTAATGTGTCCTACTTAGGTATCATGCAAGAAAAAAAAAATAACAAGATAGAGACAAGAATAATGCAAAGACCATTCGTGCATATTATAAAATAGAAAGCTGCTCCTCAACCTACAAAAATGATATTGAAATTGTAGCCATGATTTATATCTAAATTATCACAGCATAGGCAGACAGGCAGGCTACATCTTTTAAGATACAGAAATCTGCAATTTCTTCCAAAATCTCCAAATATTGTTGTTGGTGAAACAAATTGTCATTCATATATATATATATATATAAGTTTATGTGTCAAAATATTTTACCGTAGAAAGTATTGCGAAAGCGTAAGAAAAATAAATAAAATAATAAAAAATAAAACGAAAATATAAGATTTTTTATAGAAAGGTCTAACGTGGAAAAAATCTCGAACAAAGAAGTTCAAAAAAAAAAAAAGAAGACTTCTATTATTGTTGAAAAAGCCTACAAGAATATTAGGTGATTCAATCTCTTCCCACCACCAGAACTTTTTGAAAAAATTTATTAATACGTTTTCACCAAAAACGTTGCATCGCACACATACATCACAAACTTTAATAAAAGGTTTTGTTTTTAAAAGTTCACCAAATTATTGTTATTATTGATAATGGCCAATTATGAAAATAGAACAAAAATTGGATAATGATTATTGTAGCGAGTAGTAACGTTTACCGATTAAAAGTGATGTCATTATTTGCAATAATTATTTTTTAAATTATATTATTAAAAAATTAAAAAAAATATTAATAGATTACATATGTTTAAGTTATTGTATAACAGTTTTAGTCGAGTGTATCTTAAATTTTAGATTTTTTAAAAAAATTTAAAAAATTTAAAATTTAAAAAATAAAAATAATATATTAATTAACATTAGGAGATGAAAGCTTGAATTCGTAATGAGCTGCAAAGTGTTGAGGCTGCATTAAGTGAGAAAAGTAAGTCTGATAAGATGCAAATTGCACATAAAGGGCTGGAAGCATTGGAGATGAAAATTGAAAAACTTGAGAATTGGTTGGAGTATGTGTACAGGCACTTGATCAAAGCAAGAGCCTCAATTTTGAATATATTTTCCCAATAGAAAATTGTCACTATAGACACAATCTCTAATCTTTCTAATAACATCCACGTTAATTTACATTTTTTAAAATGTAATGAATATGTCACATCATCACTTCATTATCTACTCATTCATTACACTTTATCTTACTATAAATTATAATAAAAAATGTAATAGTCTAGATTCACCTAAATTCACTATCAAATCACATATTTATTTTAATAATTTTTTATATATTTTATTAAAAAATAATTATATTTACATACCAAAATCATATTAAGGCATATTAAAACATATAATTGCCAATATTATTGAAAAAAAATAAATTTTTAATGTAAAATAATGTAAATATTTTAAAATTTTTATTAATTTTTAAAAATTACATAATCAACCTTAATTAAAACAAACATTTGATTCAATCAACTTAATTTCATGACATAATTTTTTGAAAATATAAATATAAATAATAAAATTAAAAACACTAATTTGTTGGCCTTAATCCTCAAAAATTACCGTTGCTTTGCAAATAATATATGTAGCTTTCATTTGGTATAAAAAAATAAAATAAAATACCTGCAAAAGGCTTTTTGTGCGCATCTTGCCCATGACACTCATCATGGGCGTGATATGGTTACTATGGTGAGTCTATCATGGAAAGGGTGTTATACACCTATTACACGGGCATGATCCACCATTGTGTTTACCCTAAGACAGATAAATTTTTAAAGGACAAATGATCAAATAACCCCCTATACTTGTATCAAGGGTTTAAATAGGTCAAACTTGAACTTTCTTTAACAAAATAGTTCAAAACTTCTATTTAAAGGTCATTTAAATCTATATTTTGATCAAATCTTGATGCGTATAGTGCAACTCCAACAGAAGAGAGTGAATTAATATTTTATTCATTCTTCATGCAAATGTCCACAAACAACAAAAATATATATTTTTATTAAATACAAACATATAGAAAACATGAATTAAAAATATTCCTTCAACCTTCTTTCCATCCTCGTCACCACCTTCTTCATATTCTTATCACCGTTGCCGTAGCCGAGATTGCTGCCACCAATCTCTGCAACATCTAATATAATAATAAATTCTTCTAAGCCCACCACGTATTCCCATCATCATTATCATCATTGGTTATCCATAACTATCACTACCATCTCTGTTTATTTTAAACAGGGAACAAACCATACTATCTTCTTCGTCATATTCTCTTTCTACTTTAAGGTACCATCACCATGAAAAGCCAAATCGAAAGGTCGATTTTTGTTCATTATTCACCATCAAACCATGGCTACTAATACCAACATCAAACCATGACCAAGACGCAAATCACGATGAAGATGAAGGAATTTGCTGAAATTGATGGTGAATCACCATACCTTATTGATGAAGAAGTTAAAGTACCAATGGATCCGATCAAGAAATTGTATAAGGGTCTTCTTCTAAAGATGGAGCTCTTTCTACTCTTTCTATTTTGTTATTTTTCTTCGGTAGAGGTGGCAACTGTCTCTTGCTATTTGTTGCTGGATATTTTTCTTCCTCTAGTCGGCAAGTCAATAGGTAAAAGTTAATAGTATCTCCTGATATTTGCAGATAATGCAACTTTTCTTGATTTCTCCATAGGAATAAAACCAAAACAAGAATTTGTGTTTTGTATGAAAATAAAATAGGAATATGAATGGGCACGCTATTATCAGAAAAAGCGGTGAACTGAGAAAGGTTGTTAATGAAATCAATGATCTGATTGTAAAAAGAAAAGCAACAACTCAACAATGACGTCGGTGAGATTGAATTGGAGCATACTGGTGGGCAAAAAGAAGTGAGATAGGAAGAAAAAGAAATAAATTAAGAATAAATGATAAAGATAAAAGAAGATAAAAAAAAAGCTTTTGAAAAGTCAAATTAATATTTACAAATTAGATAAAGTTGAATTAAAAAATAATCTAAAAAAATTTTGGGAAGAGTTTGAATCTCACGAGTGGCTTGGTGTGAGAATTGGGTTTATATAGCTTTTAAAATGTAAGTATTGGACCTATTTATTGAAAAAGTTAAAATTCAGCCTATTTAATCCAAAGATACAAGTTGAAGGAGTTATTTGAGCATTTGTCCAATTTTTAGAGGTTCTGCTTAGGATTTTCAAATTTCTAAATGTACATCAACCAAGTTGTATATCCATACCACCAGCACAATCTAAGTTGGGATGGTTAAAGTCTTCCCCTAGTGCCACCCCACATAATGTATACTTGTACCAAAAAAAAAAAAAGTTGTATATTCATACCGGGAATATAACCAAAAGTGTTATTATCTATTTCTTTTATTTTTTTACTTTTTAAAATTAAAAAGTCATATGATCTTAATATCAATGATTTTATTTTTTTATTATATATAATAAGAGTAGTGATACATATTACAGGTTACAAAAACTTATTTTGAAGGAAATTACAATATTGCCTCTAATACTAATTAAAATTTATTTTTATATTTTTTAAAATTTAAATTTTTTATCCATTATTTAAATTGATGGAATCTAAAATTTAAGTTGTACACCAGTGAATCCGTCATGTAAGAATTTAAACACTTGTAACCTGTAAAATCCGTCATGTAAATATTTAAATAGTCGTAGCCTGTAAAATTTTATAGGCTACGAGGGTTTAAATTCTTACACGACAGATTCAATAGTGTGCAACTTAGATCTTATCAATTTAATTAATTGTTATATTTTTTTACCGTATATATATATACATAACAAATTGAGGGTAAAATTATAAAATGTCACACCCGCGACCTCACGGGTCGCGACATTAAATATTTCCCATATGATAATTTAAACACTATACAATATTTTGGCTTTTAATGAGTTGTACGACTTAAAAAAGGAAAATTTTGATATTTAATTAAAGTGACTTACCATTTCCAACTTTGTGAACATCCACCGATTGAAGCAGCAATGATAAATTGTCGGAAGAAACTTCGGTAGAAAAATCGTATCTAGTGTAATTTTGCCAAAATAGTAACTATCCTTCACTAACAACTTTAGTGTAATTGCAAAAATCAGTGTCCTATCTGAGATAGTTACGACTGAAGAAAATGTATACATATCTCTTCAAGATCAACACTCGATTCAATTTTTCGGGTTTATTGCATCGTTAGTACCATAATTTTACCTCATATTTTAAAATATTATCAGATTTTTAATTTTTTTCTTTTTCAATTACTAAAGTTCTATTTTTTTCTTTTCAGTACTATAATTTCTATTTTTACTTCAAATTAAAATACCTCAAACATATCCGATCAAATTTAGCATACATGGCAGCAGGAATAAACATGTTTTTAGTATATTTGTCATGTAAACATCTCATTAAATAGTCTAATCATCTTATTGGCCTCATAGAACAAATTTTTTTTTTGAGCCCCATAAAATAAAATTTTAGCAAATTTAATTTTGTGGAGTCCACAAGATAATTAGTCTACTTAATTGAATGCTTACATGGCAAATATATAACAAATATACTTATTCAGGTTGTAATGTATATTAAATTTAATCGAAAATCATTAAAAGATTATGATCTGAAAAAAAAAATAGAAATTAAGGAACTGAAAAGAAAAAATTGAAAATATGGTACCATTTTGAAACATGGGTCAAAATTATGGTACCACTTGTGCAATAAACCCTAATTTTTCACAAAGAACAAACTGTGATGAAACATTTCTAACTTCCAATCCATATTGCTTTTCATATAGAACAAATTTATAGGTCATGCTCAAAGTTGGCAATACTACATGTTAATGGAGTAGTTAGATTACTGATTGATCAAAAGTTATTGATCTGCAACAACTCTACATAATGCATAAGGTGCATAATCTTCCAAAATAGTGATATGAGCTTAAACTGAAATATTCCAGCAGAACTTTTTAACAGTAAAAGAAAAAATATATATATATTCAAGCTATGGAAACAAAATAAACTTTTCGTAATGTGATGCAATGCTGTCTGGATTTTTTATTACCACATCATTTCTTGGAGGATCAGCAAGCACGTGTCAACGTAGCGAGCAATGCACCTGTCAGTAGATCACGATGCAATGAAAGTTGCAGCATTTTGCAGGCTATTTCAGCAAAACAATGCACACCACTCGTGCATACAATAGAATAATAGTCGCCAATTATTATATGGTTGTGCATTATCTTGATGCCTGCAGCATCTGTATTTATATTTGTTTAGTGCGTTTTTTAACAGGGAAGGTGACATTGTTTAATATAAAACTAGTTACATTATTTTTATGCTTCAAATTGGAGAGTGTAATGTGGCAGCAAGGGAGGCAAAACTAGCGATGATTCATCTTGTTATCTTCAAATGAAACACAAAATAGCAGGACACCTCATTTGTTACCATGATTTTGCAGATTTCGAAGCTACAAAAAAAGCATAAAATAATTGAAACTATGTTGGCTTAAGATGTGACACGATAACCATATTTGAAGGGTCACCCACATTGGTTTCACATGCTCACCATACATGTCTCGAACCGTCTACCTATATATAACTGATCCATGAAATTGCTTGAACCCATCAAACCTGAAGCCTTCTAGTTACAGGAGATACGTCCCCTTGCAAGCAATTATAGCAGAGAAATGGCTAGCAAGTACCACACTAGATCAATTAGCTTGCCTACAAGATCACATCCTACTACCCTCAGAATCGAAGAAGAGCTTAGCAAGCTCAAAACATTGGATGCATCATCAGCATCAACAACAGCATCAGAGTCAGTTTGCATTCGCCTGTCAGGACTAGAAGACTTGTATGAAGGCTTCAATGAGCTACTCAACATGTCATCAGCACAAGAAATGCTTATTCAGAATCGAAACGAAAAATGTGTCAACCAGTTATTGGATGGATCTGTGAAGCTTCTAGATATTTGTGGAATTACTAGAGATGTTATGTTACAGTTTAAGGAGCAAGTTCAATCTCTTCAATCTGCTCTTCGCAGGAGAAAAGGAGATTTGAGCCTCGAAAGCAGTATTGCTAGTTGCACCTCCTTCAGAAAGAAGATAAAAAATGACGCCAAAATGTTTATTGCCTCAATGAAGCAAATGGACAGCAAGCTTGAGGCACGTAAACTTCAGGATCAAGACCTGTACTTTATTCAATTGTTTAAAGAAGTTGTTGCAATGAATAGTTCTATCTTCCAATCTCTCATGTTGTTCTTGGCAACACCAAGGCCAAAGCAAAGTAGATGGTCAGTTGTTTCAAAGCTGATACACAAGGGAACAGCTTCAGGTGACGAAAAGCAAGAAATTATGAATGAACTAGAAAGTGTTGATGCTGCATTAACCGAGAAGAATCATTTCGAGAAGCTGCAAATTGCACAGAAAAGGCTTGAAGCTTTGGAAATGAACATTCAAGACATAGAGAATTGCTTGGAGAGAGTATTCAGGCACTTGATTAAAACAAGAGCCTCCATTTTGAACATAATCTCCCAACAGAGCATTCATCAGTATTAATATCCACCGAAAATCCTGAAAAGGCATCTGAATTTTAGAGGATCTGCCTGAGGATTTTTCAAATTCTAAATGTAAATGATCGAATTTTGTATAGTTACAGAATCAAATACGAACAAAAGTTCTATTATATCATCCATTTTAGCAGTTCTCTGATCGTTTCTTACTTTGACTTCATATCACAAGAAATGGATACTTAGAAAAGTTGAGGCATGCCCTTTTCAAGATGGCACTGGATTCAATTGTCAGAAAAATACAAGCTAGTGCTATGATTTTTTTTAAATGACTGATCAACTAATCAAATCAATCAAGTTTGATTTGAACAAAAGTATTGTATAAGGAAGGTAAAAATAATTTAACAATTAATTTAATATAACTATATATATTATAATTCAAATTTAAAACATAATTTAAAAATTATATTTTTTTATTTTTAGTTATGACCAATATTTAGGAGTCATAGAGATTTAATTAGATTTTATCTAATTTGAATCGATTTAACTAAATGAACTTCATAAAAAAATAAAATTCTTTCAACATTTATTTTTTTAATAAAAAAAGCTTAATTTGAAATTTTACTTAATGTAATTTTTTTTGAAAGATAAGATTCATTAACTTCATTAACTAGGGTTACAAGCAAACATGATAAAGACCTCCATCAAGAAGGTTATCAGTAATTTAACATCTACTAGCACAATGCTAAAATGTAGAATTAAAAAGCAAACAAGTTGGGCTCTAGCTAGAGTCTTGGGCTTGGATGAGGATTCACACTCATAAATAGTATCAGTGTTGCTACTTGGGCTAGCACAAGATATTGGAAAGGAACCAACGTGGGCCTGAGAAACAAGAAGATGTTGATTTTCTTCTTTCCAGTTGGTAAGCGACCCATCAGTAGGTATAGTAGAGTCTGCTACCAATCTTTTCCTTATTCCCTTAGCCTGCTGGCGCCGACTGACACTGTCAGTATAGCCATCATCCGCCGCATCTTGCTTCTCGCGCTTGGCCACAAAGAACTCAACAGCCAGCTCTAGAAGAGGTTGGTGGATATGACACCCCTCCGCTGGTGAGAGTGCAGTAATGAAAGATATATTATCAATGGATATGGGAGCTATAACAGTAGATGGATCCTTTATCTCGCCCCATGTTGGATTCATAACAGTTCGCTTCATCTTAATTCCCTGCTCCACTTGGTGAGCTAGCTTCATAATGAAACTAATTTGGAGAGATGAAGTTGAACCTTCCTCCATGGATAAAAGCGGATGAAGGACTGCTTTTTGCAAAGTATCTTCACGCCTAACCTCTAAGCTTTCCTTTGCTATTTGACAGTTGAAGAGAGTAGCTTCTGTCGCTCAAGCTTCCATGAATCGGGCTTTTGTGAGTTGAGCTTCCATGTGTGCAGGTAGCTATAGGAATTTTGGACATGCTCTATTCATAGCTTCATTGTTGAACAGAGTCTGGCTGACAGACTTAGCATTAGCACCAGATTCATGACTGGATCCTTAGCAACGGTGAGAATGGTTGAGTTGATAGGGCTTGGGGTCAAGAGCAGATGCCGGAGAGGAAGGGTTATTACCATGGTGGACATGGAGGTGTTGATTAGGAGGATTAAACTGAGTAAGGGCTAGGTTAGAAACCATAAACAGAGCAGCAGCTGCTGCACCACAGTGCTATCCATTTGAGAGAAAACGACTCATATATTTTCTATTAAATTCTATGCACAACGTGAAAAATATCTTACTACCTAATGTAATTTAAGAGTGTATTTAGTATTAATAAATTTTACAAAAATTTTATAAATTTATTTGTAAATTTAAATTATATTTATTTGGTTCAAATAAATTTTTGCAGGAATTGATTATAATTAGATCAAATTTTAATAAAATAGTTAGAATTTTTAAATAAATTTTATAATTTTTAAATTTATATTTTTAGGTAAATTGTATAAAAAATTACCAGCTTTTATATTAAATTTCATTTTAGTTTCATATTTTCAATTTGTATCTTTTTTATAATTAAACCTTGATTTTAATTATAGAGGAAAGTCACTCAAAATAATTTTGGCTAATTTAGGTAATATGATACAGTAAAATTGTCGTATCATAATCCAACTCAATAAAAATTATCATGTTACAGTTCCATATCACCTTCTTCTTCGGACCGTTGACTATAACTTTATAAGGATGAATGTAAAAAAGAAAAATATAAAGTAAAATTATGGTCAGCAATCTTACGAAAAAGGTTGTATAACAGTATGACTTGACAAATTTTGTTAAGTTGGACTGTAATGTGATAACTATGGCGTAACACATCATTTAAATTAGCCAATATTATTTTATCTAACTTATCTGTGTAATTAAAATCAATGTTTTATAACAAAAAAGATACAAATTAGAGGTATGAACTAAAATGAAATTTAGTATATAAAATTTGGTAACCTCCTGTACAATTAACACCCGTATTTTCAAATGACTAAAATACTCTTTATTATTTTTATTTTCAAATATATAATTTTCATTTAAAATAGTATTTTTGATCAAAATTAAAAATTAACTTGAATTTGATAAGTTCATATTTTATGCATTAATATAGTTAATATTTCATTAGTTTTACTTTATATAGTGCGATCATTTAGTAAATTATAGTTAAAATATGTTAATTTAGGAAGGTAATATGTTGCATTACATGTAAATTAGGCCATATTTCATAGTAATTTGCTTACGTTTTCATAATGCATATAAAATTAAGGTTAATTAAAGTTTTAAATTAGTATTAGAATAAGTTCTATGTGGATTTTAGATGCATTTTAATGTGTTTTTCCATGTCTTATGAGGTTTGGAGGCTTGGAGTTCGAATAGAATGCAATATGGTGTGACTTAGAGTTTAATTTAGCAAAGAAGAATGTATAGGAGAGTGTAACAGCCATTACCTGTTATTGCATGGCCATTATGGAGTGCCTAAGTTGAAGGATTTTCAAAAGAAAGAGTGTAACGGCCGTTACTTGTTATTGCACGGCCGTCACGCATCTCCTGCATGATTTTGGATTGGAGCATGTCCAAGTGTTTTAGGAATAACTTTTTGTACGAAACTCAGATTTAGGTGATTCAAAGTGCTCCGAGAAGCTAAGAGAAAATACTACAACTTTGATGAAGACTTGAAGAACTAATTCGTTCATATTAAGGGGCTAAATTTTTGTGAAAGTCATCCTACCTGCATAGAGCGGGAATATTATCCTAATTTGATTAGGATTGGATTTTTGAAGACCTAAATTTATTCCAATTAAAGCAATGATGAATTATGACTATATATAAGGGATCAAAAGAGATGGAAAGGGGATTGATTCTACATTCTAAAAGCCACAAACAAGAGCTTGAGAAGGCAAACAAGGGTTTGAAGATTGAAGCAGCACTTAAATGAGTTTTATATATTCTTCTTCTCACTCTCTTGTTATTGATTTTATTGTTTATAGAACTATGTGTGGCTAAACTCCTTTTAGGGTTGAGGTTAGGAGTAGTTATTCTATGATGTGATTGAACACAAGTCTTTTATTAATTTGATTTTCAGTTAATTTTATACGTTAAGCTTAATGTCTTGTTATCATTTCAGGCCTGTTTGATTGCATGTTTATAGGTAAATTAACCAATGATAGTTAGGAGAATTTATCAGCTTAAAACTTATAGGACTTAGATCACTCGACCACGAGAGTAGGCAAGCTCTTCGGGGGACCATGACAGTAGATAGCGTCTATGGTGGTAAATAATAATTGTTAAGGAACTTAATGAGTTTAGATTAACTTCTTAATCATGAGAGTAGGTTAAACTTTAATCTTTACATGCTTAATTGAACTCAAGAGAGTCTTTAGGTATTTTAGAACAATTACCCTTAACTATGATCAAGGTGTTTAATAATTATGTGTTCATGATTTGATTGTAATAGTGAAACTAAACCTAAGCTCTATGTTTTTATCATTCAATTTTCTTTTAATTTTAATTGTTTAGATTTATATTTTATTCTCTAAATTGCTTTATTTGATTTGCTAGCTAATAACATAGGTAGAAATATTAGTATTCAACATTCAATCCTCGTGGGAATGATATCTTTCGTACTACAATTCACGATCCGTTTGCTTGCAGGTTTTGAACGCAACAAGTTTTTAGCGCCGTTGTCGGGGATTGGCAATATTGATATTAATTTAATTTTTACTTCTCTTAGACTAGCATTTTATTTTATTTTATTTTATTTGTAATATTGATAAGTAATTTGTCGGGGATAATGGTAGATTTTCTTATCTATTTTTATAGTCTAATGCATGTGATCCTGTATATAACGTAGAACATATGCCATTTAATTATTTTCCATCTTCTTTTTAGGTTTGTAATTGGTGTGAAGAGAACCACAATGGGGCATATTGCCCATATTCTTCATACTCACCTCCATAACCTCACTACAGCCCATCTTGGAGTAATTGTGTGGATCATACTTGGAGTTATCAACAAGAGGAAGCCAAGTGAATTGAGGAATAATTATTGGAGATCAAGATGAAACAAATCATGTTTGTAATGGATGAACAAAAAGAAGCTTTGGCTACAAAAAAAAGAAGCTCTGGCTGAACTAAATGAAGGTTTAGTTGCACTAACAGAAGCTCTAAGGAATAACCAATCGCAAATAGATTAAGTTACAGAAATTCAAAAAAGATGCTTCCAAAAACTTCAAATGCATGCACCCATAAATTGGTCAAAGTAAGAAGCACAAGGAGAAAGTGCATGGGATGATGAGAGTACTATAAGTGAAGATGATGAAGTCACTTTTAAGTTGTGTCATGATGAGCAAGAAGAGTTGATCACCGAAGAAATAGAAGAAGTCTCCTAGAGTAAGAATGAATTTGTTGACATAAAGGATGATGAGGTACAAAGTCATTCAACTCAATTTCAAGATGAGTTGGATGAGAAAATTATAACAATTCTTGAAGCTATATGGGATGAAGATGAACTATCAATAAGTAATAATGCATATGTTCCACGACCTATTACGGTGATATACGAGGAATCCATAAAAGGTGTTGGACTATCTGAGAACCCACATAAGAAGCCTTACATTCTTCAAGTAATTCTAGAACCAAAAATTTAGAATGTGGAGTCCGCACTTTATTACCTAGCCACAAGGGAGCCTACCAAAAGAAAGAAAAGGAAGATGCTTCCAAGAGCACTTCCTAATGTTCAGTTGTACCCATGATACTACATATTCAAGGGGTCAAGCTAATGACCTAAAATTAGCACTTGTTAGGAGGCAACACAATGTGTTTTGATATATTTTTTTTTGTTTAAGTTTATTTTTAATTTTTTTCCTTTTCTTTTTCTTAATGTTTATTATTTTTTATTTTATAGGTCATCTAACATTTGGAGCTAGCACAAAAGGAAGAACAAGCTTACTAGGGAAGTCCTCACTTCCTTTTTCTAATTTTAATATTTTTTGTCATTGAGGACAATGACAATGATAAGTGTGGGGGGGGTAGCTTGTTATTTTGTGTGTTAGTTTCTTTTGTTGCATTTATGTTAACTATAAATGTTTCATTTGTGTGTTTGCATTATTTTCATTTATTTTATTAGAATTTTAGGAGTAGGTTTTCTTTTGAATGTTAGCATTTACATATTTAAATTTTTGCAATCTATCCTTATGATAAGTAAAGCACATTGAATGTGATTTTCTTGTAAATGTTTCGTAATCTTTTGTTAATGCTTAATTTGTGACTTTTAAATTATTTTGATAATTTGTGGTTAAGGACTTTTGAAAATTTAATGAACTTAATGCTTACTTGCTTTTGAGTGATTGAATTTTGTGAGTTGATAGTTAAGAAAAATACTTATAAGTGATACTCGATTTTTGATTCTTAGTTGATCTTTGAGCCTAGCATATGAGATTGTAGTTTCATTAAAAAATATATATTCTCTTTTAATAAGGATATTTTCCAAATCTACTCTAATGCTCTAAATAGAGTAAGAGTATCCAAAAGACCCACTTGACGGTATCCACGCTTAGTAGTGCGGGAACGGCGAAGGATTACTAAAAGTGGGAAGGTTGGTAAGAGAGAAATGAAAAAAAATGTGCGAGATGGAGCGTAAAATGCGCTCGCTTGAAAAGAAAAATGGTGTGGCTATCTTTTATGTATTAGACAATAGAGATTGCTAAGAGTTAAGTGGATAGTATCATTTTCTTTTGTTTTTCTTGATTGTTAACTTATAAATTTTTGAGAATTCAACGATTAAATTTGCTCTTCGCTTGGTAAAGCTTACATCTTTGACCTTGAGTTGTCAATTTAATTTCGATTTATAAGTTTTGTATTAACTAAAGATTTTGGAGAATGGACAAGTTAAAGTTTGTCATTGTGCTAAATTTGTTATGATGATAGGTGTTCTCATGTGTTTGCTTGAGGATAAGCAAAAGTCTAGGTATAGGGGAGTTGATAAGTTCATATTTTATGCATCAATATAGTTAATATTTTATTAGTTTTTACTTTATATAGTGTGATTATTTAGTAAATTATAGTTAAAATATGTTAATTTAGGATTATAAGTTAATATGTTGCATTACACGTAAATTAGGCCATATTTCATAGTAATTTGCTTAGGTTTGCATAATGCATATAAAGTTAAGGTTAATTAAAGTTTTGAATTAGCAGTAGAATAAGTTCTATGTGGATTTTAGAAGCATTTTAATGTATTTTTCCATTTCTTTTGAGGTTTGGAAGCTTGGAGTTCGAATGGAATGTAATATGGCGTGACTCAGAGCTTAATTTAAATGTCCAAGAGAGTGTAACGGCCATTACCTGTTATTGTATGGCTATTACAGAGTGCCTGAGTTGAAGGATTTTTAGAAGAAAGAGTGTAACGACCATTACATGTTATTGCACAGCTGTTACGCATGTCCTGAATGATTTTGGATTAGAGCATGTCTAAGTGTTTTGGGCATAACTTTTAGTAAAAAACTCATATTTAAGTGATTCAAAGTGTTCTGAGAAGCTAAAATAAAATCATATAACTTTTATGAGAACTTAAATAGCTAATTCATTCATATTAAGGGGATAAAGTTTCATGAAAGTCATATTACCTGCTCAAAGTGGAAAATTATCCTAATTTGGTTAGGATTGGCTTTTTGAAGACCTAAATTTATTCCAATTCAAGCAAGGATGAATTATGACTAAATATAAGGGATTAAAAGAGATGGAAATAAGATTCATTCTACATTCTAAAAGCCATAAACAAGAGCTTGAGAAGGCGAACAAGGGTTTGAAGATTGAAGCGACGCTTAAACGAGTTTTATCTATTCTTCTTCTTCACTCTCTTGTTATTGATATATTATTCTTTATAGAACTATGTGTGGCTAAACACCTTTTAGGGTTTAGGTTAGGAGTAGCTATTCTATGATGTGATTGAACACAAGTCTTTTATTAATTTAATTTTCAGTTAATTCTATGTATTGAGCTTAATGTCTTGTTATCATTCCAAGCCTGTTTGATTGCATGTTTATGGGTAAATTAACCAATGAGAGTTAGGGGAATATATCAACTTAAAACTCATAGGACTTAGATCACTCGACCACGAGAGTAGGCGAGCTCTTCGGGTAACCATAACAGTAGGCAGAGGTCTACGGTGGTAAAACAATAATTATTAAGGAACTTAATGAGTTTAGATTAACTTATTAATCACGAGAGTAGGTTAAACTTTAATCTTTACATGCTTAATTGAACTCAAGAGAGTCTTTAGGTATTTTAGAACAATTACCCTTAACTATGATCAAGGTGTTTAATAATTATATGTTCATGATCTGATTGGAATGGTGAAACTAAACCTAAGCTATATATTTTTATCATTTGATTTTCTTTTAATTTTTATTGTTTAGATTTATATTTTATTCTCTAAATTGCTTTATTTGATTTGCTAGCTAAGAATATAGGTAGAAATATTAGTATTCAATATTCAATCCTCATGGGAATGATATCTTTTATACTATAATTCACGATTCGTGCGCTTGCGGGTTTGAATGCAACAAGTACTTAAACATTGCCTTAATAGTTATCCAGTGTTCCAAACTTGGATTGGATTGAAACCTGCTAGTCACACTAACAACATAAGCAATATTAGGCCTAGTACACAACGTAGCGTACATCATGCTCCCTATAGCCAAAGCATAAGGAACTTTAGCCATTTGCACCATCTCCTTAGGTGTTTTAGGTGACATACCTTTGGATAAATGGTTACCATGCCTAAATTATAGCAATCCTCTCTAGGAATCAAGCATGTTGAACCTCTTTAATACCTTTTCCAAGTAAAGACTTTAGGATAAACCTATCATTCTTCTTGATCTATCTCTACAGACTCGAATGCCAAGAGTATAGGTAGCTTCCCCTAAGTCTTTCATAAAGAAATTTTTACACAACGATAGTTTCACATTTGTAAGCATGCCAACATCATTCTCGATTAATAAAATATCATCAACATATAGTACTAGGAAAGTGAGTTGGCTCCCACTAACCTTTTTGTGCACACAAGGCTCATCTTCATTTTTTATAAAACTAAAAGATTGAATGGCTTCATCAAAATGATGATTCAAACTCCTTGAAGCTTTCTTTAGACCATAAATTGATCTATTAAGCTTGCATACTTTAGAACCTTCCTGGAATTCAAAACCCTTAAGTTGCTCCATATAAATCTCTTCCTCAACATAACCATTGAGAAAAGCAGTTTTGACATCCATTTTCCAAATCTCATAATCATAGTGTGCATCTATAGCGAGAAGTATTTGAATGGATTTAAGTATGGCTACTGTTAAGAAGGTTTCCTCATAGTCAACCCCTTGCCTTTGGCGAAACCTTTCGCTACAAGCCTTGCTTTATATGTATTAACCTTTCCATCTGCACCAATCTTTCTCTTGAAGACCCATTTACATCATATAGGTACAATACCTTTAGGTGGATCCACAAGTTTCCAGACTTGGTTTGCATACATGGAATCCATCTCGACTTTCATTGCTTCAATCCATTTTGAAGAATCTTTATCTGATAAAGCTTCTTTATATATTGAAGGATCATCATCATGATTGCTTTCTTCATGAATATGCATCTCTTGCATATCATGTAGAAAATTGTATCTCTTCGGTGGATGAGATACCCTACTCAATCTTCTAGGAGTTAGTGTGATGATTATTTTAGTGGGATTAGGCTCTTGATCAATATCCATTTGATCAACTTGATTGGCTTCATTAGAAGATTCCACTTCTAATATTATCTTCCTTCCTTTACCACCTTCTTAAAGAAACTCTTTTTCAAGAAATATGGCATCTCTGCTCATAACAATAACTTGTTCAATAGGAAGATAAAAATAATACCCTAAACTATCTTTAAGATATCCAATAAATCTACCTTAAATTGACCTTGCATCCAATTTACCTATTTTCAGCCTTTTTATATAAGTTAGGCATCCCCAAATCTTAACATGCTTATGACTCGGTGCCCTACCATGCCATATCTCATATGGTGTGGTAGAAATAGACTTAGATGAAACATGATTTAGGATGTAAGCATTAGTTTGTAATGCAAAACCCCAAAGGAAAGTAGGCAAATTCGTATAACACATCATTGATCAAACCATATCTAATAGAGTTTGATTCCTCCTTTCAGATACACCATTTAGTTGTGGTGTTCCGGATAGAGTTAGTTGTTAAATAATGCCATGTTCCTTAAGGAATTCAATAAATTTGATACTTATAAGTATTCACCTTCTCGATCCGATCATAGGATTTTAATACTTTTTCCTGTTTGATTCTCTACTTGGACCTTGAATTCCTTGAACTTTTCAAAGGATTTACTTTTATATTTTATTAAATATAAATGTCCATACCTTGATAGATCATCTATAAAGGTAATAAAGTAGTAGAACCTAGCTCTTGTCATTTGATTAAATGCCCCACATACATCACTATGTATTATTTCCAAAATTTCTTTAGCTCTTTCCATTTGTCCAACAAATGGTGATCGGGTCATCTTGCCTTGGATACAAGCTTCACAAGTTGGATTGCTTTAGGATTCAAGATTACTCAAGATTCCTAATTTTTCTAACTTTGTGATTCTATAATTAACAATGTGACCTAATCTTAAATGCCATAGATATTTTGGATTAAAGGCATTTTAGATTAGCATTGTATTCACAACATTTGAATTGGTCGGATATTATTTATTATTGGATTTACTATCAATATAATAAAGACCATGTAATGCATAACTCATGCCTACTATCTCATTATCAAATAGATAATACATACATTTCTTTCAAATAAAAACTTATAACCTTTTCTAGTCAAACTAGAAATAGAGATGATGTTCTTATAAGAATTAGGTACATATAAAACATTGTTCAATAACAAAACTTGGTTATTTAAGTTAGTAGAGGTGGTTCCCATAGCTTTGGTAGCAACACTTGCTCCATCTCCAAGCCTTAAAGTCATTTCATTTGACCCCAACCTTTTTTCACTTACTAGATCCTGCAAGGAAGAACATATGTGAGAACTAGCACTGGTATACAATACCCATGCATTAGATCAGCTCTTAGAACATTTAGAAATAATTAAATTAGAGGAAGTCTCACCTTCTCTAATCTTGTCCTTTCCCTTGATTAATTCAAGGAACTTAAGACAATTTCTTTTCTAATGTCCCTCTCCTTAGCAATAGAAACATTTTCCTTTACCTTTGTTCTCAACTTTCCTTTTGCTTTTATTTTTGCTCACACCTCCCGAAGCTTTAAGAACTCTTTCCTTAGCTTTCGTTTTTTTTTTTTGCCTTTATTCTTCTTAGTCTGACTAGAAGAAGCAATCAAAGCAACCTCCTTCCTTTTTCATTGTGAATAGCCTTTCAGGCTGTCACAAACATGTTTAATAATTCCGCAACTGTGCACTTAATTTTATTCACATGGAAATTGGCAATGGTTTGCCCAAATGACTTCAGAAGGGATTGTAAGATTAAATCAGTTTGAAGTTAAGCATCCATCATGAAATCTAGACTCTCAAGTTCCTCAATGGAATGAATAATGGAGTTCATATGAGCTCGAACATCCTCTCCGTCCTTCATTTTAGCACAAAAAAGCCTCTTAGATATCTCATATCTAGCGGTCCTACTTTGTTCACAAAACAACTCTTGTAGGTGAAGTAGGATCTCTTTTGCATTAGTGTACTTCTCATGTTGCCTATGAATTTCATTGCTCATAGAAGCCCGCATAATGCAACGTGCTTGTAAGTCATCATCTTTCCATTTTTGAAGAGTTTCATGTACTTCTTGCATAGCATTAAGTGGAAGGGGTCTAGGAGGACTTTGTTCCAAAACATATAGAATGCATTAGGAGGCCAAAATAACTTTTAGACTACATAGCTAATCAATAAAATTAGGTCTGGTGAGTTTATGGTTTTCTAGAATGATGCTTAGTGGGTTTGAAGACATCATATTATTAAATTACTACAAAATATAACAAGATTATTAGTTATAATAACATTGATAATATTACCATTAGATTTGGTCTTTAATCATAATGGCCTCCCACTAACTTGGCGAATCTTACACTTCCAAAGTAGGAAACAGAAATTTCTTGTTGGATGGATTTCTAGTGGGTGATGGAGTTCTTAATGGGTTACTAATATCCCTCAAGTACACATTGTAATTCTTGGAATATTAGGTTTCATTAAGTGGACAACCCTTGCCCATCATATCTCATGTGAGATTCCATAAATCCGGCTCCTAATTCTTAGAGACCTCAGGTACACATAATTTCCATTCTTGGTCTCTTCACATTAGCTAGGTCCACACCATTGAATATAAATGCAATGCATGGATTTGAACACTATAAACCTCACATACTCCTATTTTCCATTTTTGGCCCATAGTGTATCCATAGATCCATAACATCTCATGTTTAACAATAACACTATATGAATCTCTTAGACCTTATGTACATCCCTATGTATCCATAACCGATGTACATAATCCAAAACCATGCAAGTTATTGCTCTTATGGAGAGGCAAGGCCTAATTTTATTTGGAAGACTTTTAGGTCTTTAATTAAGGTCCCACTTTGCATATTAGCCATTTATATACATACATCACATACATATATTGCATGGCATATAGTATATTACAACATACATATCACATATATACATAGAACATGCAAAATGAATGCATAAATAAGGAGTGATCATGGACCTTTTCCTAAGCCTATTCTAACTGTTAGAATAGATTACAAAGTGAGAATAGCTTAAGAAAAGCCTTCAAGCATAAATCTCATTTGTCACCATCTCCATGGATCTCCATCTTGAACACTTCAAGTTCCATGTCACAACTCTTATGTTGTACATTCAATCCTTGGCATTCCAAGGTAAATATTACATCTCAATACTATGTAATTAACGTTTAATTACATATCTAATAATAAAAATTAATTATTATTACAAAACCAAGGATGTAATCTAAGTCCATCATCATTCCATGCATGTATGTCAAGCAAAAGTCAAGTAAGATGCAATTATTGCATGTTAGGATTAATTTGCATAGTACAAATGCATGAAAATCTCATTTTTAAAGTACAGGTTGCTCCTTATGAGCTCCTCACGACCGTGAGCAACACTCATGAGGGGTATTGCCTCCTTAAAATTAAGCTGAAGCTCACAATTTTGCCAATCTAGAGCTGCTAACGACCCAGAGGTAGCTCCTCACAATAGTGAGCAGCCTTAGAACATAATTTTAACCATTTTTTCATATGTTTAGCCACAACACTTGCAACTAACATTAATCATAATCATAAAACTTGCAATTATCATCAAATTTAACATGTGTAAAGAGCAAAAAAGGGCTCTGATACCACTGTAGGGAAACGGTTATGCAATTTTCATGTATGGTGAGCACAAGCCTTAAATAGCGTGAAATTTTAAATTTTTCACTTGCATAACCCTTCATAACATGAAGATTTCCTTTCCCATAGATCCATTTTGCATTTTACACATAGCTAAATAGCAAGTAACACATAAAAACATCAACTTAGGAATTCTAAATTTAGGAATATTTACAAACTCCTAAGTTTAATGTAGACCACAATAGTTATCTACAAGCTTTAGTGTAGTTAGATTATGTTGAACATTCACACCCCCCCCCCTTCTAGGGTCTCTTTCAGATTCACCTCTTGAATTAAATGCTCTAGACTCCCAAATGTTAGGCCTCTAGCTTGAAACACTAAAGTTGCATTAAATCACCTTCTTTCCTTGATTGAATTAGTAGCAAGTAGCCTCCCTACCCTCACAAAACTTGCACTAATTTAATCTTCTTGCAAGAATACTTAGGGTTTATTTTATAAATGTGTTTCACTCTTTTTTTTTGTCTCTATACAAAAACTCTCTATCCTTAGAACACATTTTAAATTATGTATATATATTATTAGAAAGCAGACCCTAATCACATGATAAGTGTACAGCTCATTATGATAAGTATGCAAGTTGTATATCCAATATGTGTACAAAGAAGTGTGTAGAGAATTAATACATCCCATGTATTATGTCTACATACATTTTCTACACATACCAATGTGATATATACCTTATCATAGCCATAGTCAATAATTTACACATAAAGGATAATGTATGCCTAACATGACAAATTTGACCATATCATTTATACATGGACTTGGGCTTGGTAATTGGGCCAACACTTGGCCCAAGCCTAATCCATTATACAAATGGGATTAAATTAGGTACATAGGCCTTCTCAA
Organism: Mallotus repandus; assembly: GCA_949671775.1. NCBI lineage: Eukaryota > Viridiplantae > Streptophyta > Magnoliopsida > Malpighiales > Euphorbiaceae > Mallotus > Mallotus repandus. Next base: position 15,594 of record CATIWM010205596.1, on the reverse strand, counting down.
TATCTTGGACTAATCTTTGGTCTAAAACTTTTTTGGACCTAGGCCCAAACTTGTTGGGGCATTAATCCAAGTCTAATTAGAAACAACATATATTATTAATTTTATACTTTAATTAATATCTCATATTAATTAAGTATAAATTAATAACTAAACCCTTTCTTGAATTAGATTTCATGATATGCTTGAATAAATCCAATTCTATTAAACTTAATTAATTGATTAAACTTGATCAATAATTGGATTAATGTTAATGGTGATTTGATGAAACTATTTTAGGTGTGACTTACTATATTCATGTCTAATTGGCAATGAGAAGAAAATATCAACACTTAATATTATTTGAAACTCCTTTCAAGTATAAATGTGAAAATTCCAATTATGCACATTTAGTTCTCATAAGTTGTGAGTGAACCCTAGCATCGATATCACAACTACCCAATTAGAAATGAATGCATTTATTGATTCACATGACCCTTTGGTCATAATTATCGTGCGCTAAAATCTTCATTAAAAGATCCCGATATAGCCTAGAGTCATGGTTTAGTCGAACTCTAATAGTTATATCATATGAACTCATCTCAAGTTCTAATTCTTGATAAAACACAACAAACACATAAACTCTTTCAATCTGTGTCATGTTTGTCCTACTTAAGAACTTATTCATCAAGAAAGAACTTAAATAGCATACGATCTTACCCTGGTTCACTCCAGGTAATGAATCTCATCTTGGTTTAACATGCATCCCTACATTTAACCTACTAGAGTCATCATGCGCAATATACCTATGTGTGACTAACACAAGTATGTAAGTGGTAATAAACCCAACCACTTAAATGTGGATGATTGTGTCACCTCAGGTCAAAGGACTATATGAACCATTATGACCTAGATTATGATTGTTGACTATAAATGAATATCCACGCAATCACAAATCTAACGTCATTGTTTGATCCACCCATCACATGAGTATCCACATGTCTATTCTGATATCTCATATCAAGTATCATGAGACTCACTACCTCCCACTATTAGTATCACATACTAATCAAAGAAAATAGACAGAGGTGATAGTCAAATCAATATTATCCAAATATTAATTTATAGACTATGAACAATTTATAGCATATGTACTAAATAAATTTGTAACTCATATTATCACTTCTTGATAATAAATTTATTTAACATTATGCTAAAGGATAAATATTTAATTAAATAAACACTTTAGATAATAGAATATTCTTTATTGTCATTTGGGATAGTTTACAATGTCAAAATACGCGATTGACCTCTAGGGTATACCACCTATGCTAAAAACTTTCAATTAAATTAGAATTAACTTTTAACTAATTTAATTTTTTTTAGAGATAAAATATAAGTTAACTTAATTAAAATAGGGATCATACTTTCAATTAAATAATAATTACATTTAAATTAAATTAATTTTTATTAAAGATAAAATATAAGTTAACCTAATTAGAATAGACAATATACTTTCAATTAAATTAGAATTTTTGTTAGATACAAGATAGAATTTAACCTAATTAAAATATGAAATATACGTTCAATTAAATTAGAATTATATTTTATTAATTTAACTTTTATTAGAGATAAAATAAAAGCTAATCTAATTAAAATAGAAAAGAGACTCTCAATTAAATTAAAATTATATTTTAATTAATTTAATTTTACTTTTATTAGTAAATGACTAAATTCACCAAAGAATAGATTTTATTGCTCCATAAAAGTACAAATACAACTAGAAAAAACAACAAATAGCAGTTAAAAAAATTAACACTTTCAATAGAATTGTAGTTAAAAATAAAAAGGATATATATTTCGACTCAACTATTATATTGCAGGTGGCATGAAAATAAAGTACTTATCATATAAATATAATTAATGAAGAAAAAAAGCTATATATATATATATATACACACTAGCATTTGGCCCAGATTAATTTTTGTAAATAATATTTTATTTTAATAAATGAGATAAAGTGATATATAATAATATGTTGGAATTAATTGATTTTTGTTCAATATTTTGAAATTATTGAATGATGGCCATGTATATAATTGAAATTCATTAAAGAAAACATAATAACTCATAAATTGTAGAGAAAGTAAACAAATACTTAAGTCCTTCTAAACTCTTAACACTATTTTTTATGTTAATTTAGAAATGGTATTGGTTATTTTTGAAAATTGTAACTTTTATGAAATGAATCAGAACAGAAAATTGACCTTTTAAGGAATCAAAACAGAAAGAAAAAAAAAGGTATATTTCCTAAAGATTGGATCCTTGCACTTTCCATTGATAATTTGCTTCCATATTACGAATTCCAGCACTGCATAATAATTGAAACAATCAAAGAAAAAGGGAGAAACTTTGAAATCCTATGTATTCATCATAGATTCTTTAAAGCATATAATTTTTTATGCAATTAAGGAAGGTTCCTATATCTTACATCCTCTTTCTAACCAAATCACGAAAGCAAATGATTTGGGGATCAATTCGCCAGTCACGAAGGCAATTATTTGGTTCATTTGTCCAATTGAATCAATCCCTTTGAGCTGAAACTGAGCAGCAAATTTTGAGAAATGAAGGTTTTATTGCTGGCCTAAGATCTTCCCTGTCATATTTTCCATTGCAAGCATCTGCTGAGTTATGCAAGCTTATTCATACTGTCAGAACTACGCAACAAAGCAAACATAACATGAGAAACAAAATTTTAAAAAATAATTTACTACCCTTAGATTGGTAAATTTTAGCTATCAATTGCCACACACATAAATCCAGCTGCAATATCAAAGACATTATTGCAAATACAAAATCAGAGCATTTTACACATTGCCTAAATGACAAACCAACAACGAAAATACCTATCAACAAGATAAACATGCTAAACGGCAGGCAAAGTACATAACTAACAAATTTATAGTTATAAACAAAACATAACAACAATTTTGAAAGAATCACATTCCTTATTCATACATTTTCGCCGTGATCGTGATATACAAACCCTAATTTAAAAAAATGATTTCATATTTACAATAATTCCATCAATAACTATAAAACATAAAAATGATATTACCTATTAATTGGAGGTGAAAATGATATTACGATTTCACCTCCAACTGCAAGATTATATTGTATTATTTTTGAGATAGACCAACTGTAATATGCAAACATATAGAAAAAAAAATTTGTATTGATGTGTAGTGACAGATGCAAAATTTCAAAATAAGAAATAGGAATGCTACCAACAAACTCCAGGCACGGACAAAAATAAACAAATCAGAAGAGTTGTGAAAGAAGCAATAACATGATTCCACAAGTAAAACTAAAAAAAATTTTAAAAAAAGTCAGTTCCACTTAAGAATGAGAAAAAACTCAGAATAGGCCCAATATCATGAAACCAAGAATCATTCATGCCCATCTCTACAACTCTAATGTGTTGTGGTAACTGCCCCCTTGCATTTTCCCACTAAAAATGAAACAAATTAAAGCTTGAAGTCAGTAGCAAATGAATTAAAATTCATACAAGCAAGAGAACAGATTTCCATGGACTCAACTAACCTGAGCTACACTTGCACAAACAGTTAGAGACTCAAACTTTGAAATTGCCATTGCTACCTTAACAAAAACATCTTGTCCATAAAACCAAATTAAGCATAAACAAACTGCAATTACAATAAATGAAACAAAATAGCTACCTTAATTAAAATTTCAACTGTCCTTTTTTTACTTGGGTTTTCTTGTTTTGTCATCTACTTAAATTTAAATATATATAAAATGTGTTTATAAAAACATAGAAGATTGGAGTAGCAGGTGCCAATGTTCTTTAAAGGCCTATGTGAAAGAAACATGGAGGACCTCATGCAATCAAGATCATTGTCCATCCCCATGGAAAAAAATTAAATTGATTCCCTACAGTCATGCACAGAGCCTAATATAATTAAATAATCATGATTTATGCTTCTATAACTTACAATTTTTTTCATTTTAGGCATTAAAAAAATTCAAAATTGATTAATGTCTATGTCTATGTCTTTAGCTTTGAGGACACCAATACACTAATCGATGCTATTGTTCATCTAATCTAAATCTCTCTGTCAATTTCCAAAAATGGCAAAGAAGGAGACAGAGATAGAGAGAGAGTAAATTAATTGAATCACAACAAAAAAAAAATATTGTGAAAATATTCAAAAAAAATGATCTAACATTTTTCTAATGAATACGAAAGAACTGCTCTTGCTCTTGGATCAACAAAACCTTAAATTTAACTAAAACACAATCACTCACTTGGACATTAAATTAATTAAGAAAAAACAAACTCTGAATTAAAAAAATAGAAGGTGAGGTGGACCCCTAATTGAAAAGCAAGAATTAATAATCCAGTACAAATTGAAGCATAAACCATAAACCAAAAATAATTTACAACACAAAAGAAATTCCAAAAAAATAAGGCTAGGATATTTTCAAATCATAGTAACGTCATTATAAGCTACAACAATAACAACTGTGTTAATGACCATAACTCCCATTACAAATAATTGATGCATATATAGCCAGTCCAATTCAATCTTGCTTAAAAAAAATTCAAACAAATAAGCAATGAACTAAAATTTGGTGATGATGCATATTAAATTTCAATGCAAATAACACAAAAAGTATTAAAATAAATGAGCTGTATGATAATGGCATCTACTAGAATTCTATCACATCTAATAAAAACTTATATAATGGCAGATGGGTAGATTCTTCTCCGACTGAGGACATTCAGACACAAAAAGTTATCCTTTACAAAAGCATCTCTTACAGATATCAGAATTGGATTATTAAGAACTTCTAAAAGCTCCAATATAGAAGATAGCTTTACTAAGAACATATCAAAGGATAAGAAGAGGGAAAACAAAAAGACCAATCTTAACTTTCATACATGGAAACCAAAAGAAGAGATATCTCTTTATACTGGGCCATGAATTTCTCAATTTTGATCATTGTGCAAGCACAATTGACATTATCGACCTAACAACAGTTAATGAATAGAGACCTAATGCTATAGGGTAGGGTAAAAAAAAGTTTTTTGTAAACAGAACAACTGAATAAAATTGAGTTAGACTAATCTAAACCACATAATTATATCATGAAAGTTGCTCACCCTCGTGAAGCCAGATTCCATACTTCCAGAGAGAGCAACCAACACAGGAGACTCACTACCACTGATGCACATCAATGCCTTCCATATAATTAGCGCAGATGTGGCAATCATTCCTGAAATCAGAAAGTAAATTGTTCATAAAACCAGCCACTCTAGCAGACGGTGAGGCTGCAAAAAATGTTTGATCAACAAACAATCAAGTAAACAATCATAATTGATCTTTGTTACTGCAACTTTAAGATAGCACATTCTAAATATTATAATTTCCAAGGAATTTGTGGTTGCATTTTTCCCAAAAAAAAAAGTAAAAACCCAATTAAAAAAAAGCCTAAAAAGACACATTAAACTCATTAAAATTCAATTCTTTACAGCAACAGGACCCAACTTTAACCTTACCCAGCATGAAAATCCTAACTGAAAATTCAAAATTCACCTCAGTTTCAGTATCAATCACTGTAATGAACAAAGATTGTTATAAGCTATTCACATTCAACCAAAGAAACAAAAAGGAAAAAATAGTAAAAATTCAACCTTTAAGAAATAGAAAAAAAAAATTCTAATGGTTTAGCCAAGTTCAGCCAGAACCCATCTTAACCCTTTAAAAAAATTACAAATTTCTATCAGCATAACTATAATTAAACCTCAAATACTCAAATCAAATATATATGAAAAGAAGATTAAACGAACATGTGAACTTAAACACATACATTAAACAATTTTTGAAAAAAATAGAGATGAAACTGATGAAGACTAACGGCCTGAGTAAGCAGCTGACGGATCTGAATCGATTTGATAGAATCCACTGTTTCTTCAATACATCCCATTTTTCTTTCCTTCTCTTTTTCTCTTGTTCTTTGATATTTCTTCCCGTAGGTGCGCTTTGCTTTTTCTACTATTTGTGCTCCGTGCTTTTAAAAGATGGCTTTTAAAAAAGACCTCCCTCGATCTGGCTCTGCCTCTGCTGGGTCGTTACTCCTCATGTCTCTTGTGTTTGTCGTTCTTGTTTTTGGGTTGACATATTTTCTTGTTTTTTAGTGATGCTGATAAAAAGAACTAGATTTGGCCAGAAGGAGCAAAATAATTTAGGTTATAAGAGAGAAGTCATGGCACACATCAAAGCGAGGATAGTTCCACCTCTTTATTTGTCATCTTCCTTAATTTAAATTCTGGTAACCGAAGAGAAGACAAAACAAATAAAAAGAAGAAAAAAAGAAGCGCAAGAGGGTTTTAACAAAAACCGTATGAGTGTACTCTACAGCATTATCAAACCAAGAATACAGGGATCCTCTGCAGCTTGCAAAGTGTCACATGGCACAATCAAGATGACGTGGCAAATTCAGTGTACTCAGCTTATATATATAGTATATAGATAGTTATAGATTTTTCATTGGCTATATTTTGAGTTACAGCTGATGTAGTTGGAGGATTAAAAGGAGAAAGGTTTTGGTCCTCAAGTTGAGGGGACTAGGATTTCCTGACCCAAAATTCTTTGCACCATCTTTTTTTTCTTTTTTTTTTTTTTTTTTTTGAGAATTCAATATCCATTAAGAAACAAAGCATACACCCTAAGCATGGGAAAACAAGGATTCTTGCCTAGAGCAAGAGAACAAAATCAAAGGATGAAAATAGATCATCCTTGTACAGGGACTACTCCATCAGTAACCATTATCAAACTAATTAAAAACAGTACATAACCTAACCTAGGATTGACCAGACCAAGCCTCACCAAACCAAATCATCCGGGTCATGGGGATGACTATCTCCATGTGCTACTGCCGCAGAAACTGCTTACTGTAATCCTCTTTTTTAAATCACCCAAGCTCCAGCATACACTGCATCACTAATGCCAAAAAATTAATTAATTATACCATATTTAATTAATTTTTTAAATCCTACAGTTTTTTTATACTATTATAGTATAAAAATATAAAAATTTCAATACTTTTAAATAAATTAAAAATTACAATTCCTTAATAAAATAGTGAATTTATTATTAAAAATTTTATTTAAACATCAAATGGTATAAATATTTGCATTTTATTTTTAAAAATATCTCTAAATTTTAATTTTAATTTTAAATTAAGTTTAAATTTGAGAATTTAAAGGATATTTTTGGAAATATTGACATTTTTACCTTTGACTAAAATTCTAAGAACATTTTTATGCTTTGTAATGGAGGGGGGAAATTGGTTGGTGAATCCCAAATTGGGGGGATTTTTAATCAATTTTTAAAAAAGGAATAAAGTAGTAATTTAAATCAAACATGAGGAGGCTAATAGTAATTATTTCATATATTTATAATTTTGGATTAAGTTGTTGTACCATCCTTGCTGGTAATCTCAATATGAAAAGGTTAGGCAAAAGTCTACCTTGGTTTAAAATTATGGGAAATCGTTTGGCTTTGGTATGTTTTATCCCTATTCTGAAGGTTGTAGGACCTTGATAATTTTACAGATCGAATATAACTGGTTTTTTGAGAAGATGAAGTATTATAGATATATATATAACAATTTAGTTTGTATCATTTGTCATTTTTACAAAAGAGTTCAATGATTGTATATGCATAGTGTGATTTTTCTAGGCATAATACATACATGACCCTCTGCATTTGTCATTTTTTGTCAGTTTGACATTTTAACTTATAGTTTTTGCCATTTTGGCACTTGAACTTAGCTAAAATGTACGGGTTTGCACTAATATGATGATATAATGCATCTATCGCCCCTGTACTTATCACTTTTTGTCAGTTTGACACTTTTACTTGTAATTTTTGGTCAATTAAATCCTTATGATGTGACACATGTTGATTCCTTATTCCATGCCACGTGTGCTGACAAGAGTTTTAAAATTACATTTTAACCAAGTTTAGGTGTCAAAATGGCAAAACTATAAGTTGGGGTGTCAAATTAATAAAAACTAATGAATATAGGAGGCTATGTATGCATTATGTCATTTTTCTATCAACCAAACAAATTTAACACTTTTGTTATTAATTAGTGATACACTTATCAGATAACAAATGACATATGAGGAAACTATCTCAGTCCTGTGCGGGTTTATTTTTTACTCATTTCTCGTAATTTGTACACTCAAAAGTATATAAGAATAAAAACATACTGAAGTTTGTAATCAAATTTTAACAAAATATAAAAAATTGGTGACCATCCAAACAATTTATTCTCAACTCGTCAAGTTTGTAATACTGGCCAACAGCCGAATGTATTGGATTTCAACTAAACAAAAGTTTCATTCTTTTTTTTTAACTTTTTAGTAGTTATGCTTCCATGTATTTCTGTTATAATATACAATTGATTGCTCTAGCTATTAGAAGGAAATGCATATGGATAAACAGAAAAGAAGGATTGAACGATGGTGAGGAGGAGGAGGAAAAGTGCAGCCACTGCAGACATGAATGACCATGGACTATCAAAATAGATATGCTTGAATTCTGCCCATTTAATATGCAAATTGTTTCTGTAATATCTATTAACATCCTTGAACAACTTCGACAGGTAACTCCTTTGTATATCCAAAGTAACATCTTTGCCCAAGTCAGTGAAGAATTTAGCAACTTCATCATCAGTTCCATATGAATTCTCAATTATTCTATGATCACTCAAGTACCCAGCATCTTCAGGTGTGTTGATCAGGCGACCCATGAATGCAACATAGCTAGTTATGTGTTTTGAGCAGTGATTGTAACACTGTTCAAATGCAACACAATTGAGCAAGAAACAGGTAAGGAAGTCATCAATTATTAAAGGTGGGATTCTGAGAACTCCATGACTGAACTCAATATCTAAGAAGCTGTTAGTAGTTCTTGGCTTGAACTTGATTCCGCTCAGACGAAGCTTCTTCGCAGATTGAATAAATTGAAGAAAAGGGCTATAAGATTCCTCATGTTCATCATTAGTCTTATCTTGTATTGGAAGAATGAAAGTTGATCGAAGCAAATCTAGCAAATGCTTCCCTTTAATGTGTTTGTAGCTATCAAGAACTTCACTTGGCCTTTCAATGGCGTAATCGAAGAACACTAAGGCAAGTTCAGTCAGTGAAGGAGTATCTTTCTTGAAAGAAACTGAGATTAGCTCAAACAAAGACTCAAGAACAAAGAAAGGGATTTGATTCTCTAGCCTGAGAAAATCTCGCATCAAAAAAGATAAAATCCAAGCCATATTGAAAATTGGGTCATCGAGATCATGATTGACTACTAAACTTCCAACAATGCACAAGAGCTCGATAATGAAGCATCCATCAAGAACCATCATTTCATTGACTTGATGGCTGCTGTATTCAATATACTCTGAGTAGCACTCTCTGATCTCCTCCTCCTTTGGTGCTATGGCTTTAAAGAAATCCTTAAGGCCAACACCGTGTTCTTTTGTTCGATCAAGAACAGCACCAAGATATTTCCATTTGTGCTCTTGAATCATCTGGAGGTGATCTTTTCCATGGTGATAAGGGCCGATAGACACTATGTGAGGTTCATAAGCTTTCTCGTTGACTTGAGCGAGGATTTGAGGAACTCTAAAGATACAGCAAGCGCTATTGCCAGCAGATTTGCTCAGCAACTTTGGCATTTTACAGATTTTATCTTCAAGTGAAGCTATCCACTTCTCTTCCTCTGATGATGAGATTGCAATAACATGATGATCAAAGGCTTCTCCATTTTCCTGGTTTTGCTTGGTGGGGAGATTTGGTTGCGTTTCCATGTGTTTTCTATAGTCTATGCAGGTTTATCGATCGAAATTGCAGAGTCTAATGATGAAGTAGGTATGTTAGTGCCCCTAGGTTGTCTTCGGATAGAGACCTCCCTTCGATTCGTTGAATAGTAGCAGGTGGGAGAAGGTAATTACAGGTCATGGTCGGAACAAATGCTATACTGTGATTTAGATCAGTCTTGGATCCTAGTCAAATATTTTATGTCAATGATTTATCTATGAATTAATATATAAAATTGGTTATAAAATAATTTTATTATATAATTTTATCATAAATTTTTATTAAATTGATTAGTTCTAATGATCTAAGAGGTTAAATTACAAAATTTTAGTCATATCTTATAAATCTACTAAGTGCAAAAATAATAAGAAGTTTAATTTATTTAATTAAAATCTTCAGTTTGAATCTTACATATTAAAAAAAAAACCTTAACTAGAATTTTTATATGTTGAGCAGGTGTTAAAAAATAATAAATAAAAAATTTCGAATCAAATTAAAAATGTGTATTTAATTGTACTCAATATGTTGCTCTTAAGGATGTTTTCGCTTGTATTTGATCTTTCGAATGAAGTGATTTAAAAAAAAAAAAGTCTATTTTAACAGTGGGAAGACTTGTATTATTATTATTATTATTATTTTGTTAAAATTAAATTGAATTATTTAGAATTGGTGGAGTTTTATTTAAAAAGAAAATGCCTATCTGGAAAAAAAATTGCCCATCTAATCATAAACTTTTATTTGCAAATTGCAACAAATAAATTAAAGAATGACCATCGGTCATCCATTTGTCCTAATTTTTTTGGTATGTGTTTTCTTGGCCTGAGTGATGAGGAAAGATAAATAAATACCCAAAATTATTAACCTACTCCATCGTCGACACCCTCTTGTCTCCTTTTATTATAGTATACAACATTGGGACCACCTCAATACAAGCAAATCGCATTAATTACTTGTTTCCTAATTGGCTTAGGGACTTGTGGGGAAGGTTGTACTTGTGCAACTTGTCTCATTTATTTAATACTTTCTTAATTTCATTTTAATTATTTTTTAAAATATTATCACAAAAATTAAAAATTTTATTTAATAAATATAATTATATATATAAATGATTATATAATATTTTTTTAAACTTTTTATTGTGAATTATAATTACTCCAACAAAAAATTTATTCTAAATTAAGATATGAGTAAATTTAAAAAGAATTTATTTTTTATTAGTAATTTAAAAAAATTATTTGAAGTGAAATAAATTTTATTTTCTTAAAAAATAATTAAAATGAAATGGATTGAGTATTTTATATTATACATAGTAATAGTTAACCTGCAACAATATTGAGAGTTAGCAGCTGGGGTAGATTTGATTTGAGGCCACCAAGCTGACTCAGGCAATGAAAATTATAGATACAATCAGAAAAGAAAAAAAAAACTAAAAAATTATTTAGTGTTCTTTTTTTGAGATGAAAAATCATAAGGTGCTAAGAGCGGAGAAAAAAAAATGACATTAAACACAATCTTAAATTCTTACACATTTTCCTCTAAATATATAGCGAAAACATTACAAGCAATAACGGTGCTAAAATCCAATGTTTATACCTACTAACTAGCACGTCTTAATATAATAAGTTACATGATATCAATGTATATATTGTAATTTAATTGAGGTTAAATTAGATTAATTAGAGTCTATTAGATTTTTTTATTAATAGGTAGCTAATATAATTTAAGTTTTGATATTGCACAATAAAAATCTAGAAAAATCTCTGAAATTATTCCAATATTAGACCTTGGACATATAATAATTCTGAATCGAATTTCTTTAGAAAGAATATCTTTTGTCTCACAGTAGCTTATTCCAGTCCTCTTACGAATCGCTCTTTCTTTTAGTTGTTGAATCTTTCTTTGATTGATCAATGTGTGATATTCCGAATCCTCATTACGGGCAGTCTTATCCATTTCAATTAAGGATAAACATCAGTATATTCTCAAAGAGGACTTACTGCTTTATATATTAGATGTCGTTTGATTTATAATATGGAATAAGAATGAAGGGAAATTAGAAATAAAATGAAAATTTTATCAAAATATTTGGTTTACAATTAAATTGGAATTGAAATCAATGTGATTTATATATGAAAATATATATTAAATAATTATTATTATGAATTTATATATTTTATTTTATTACATAAAAAATTATATTTCATAAATTTTAATAATATATGATAATATTTAAAATTTTGACTAATTTATAATTAATTTGACTTGATATTATGAGAATAAAAAATTATTTATCTTTATAAGGGGAATTTATGATTTCCATTTACAAGAAAAACTTTATTTTGTAACGGCCAAATCTGTTACAAATCTGTTACAGAAAGGTATTTGTAATGGAAATATTTTGTTAAAAATTTGATTGTTACAATTTTTTTGTAATGGAAATAAAAGTTCCGTTACAAATTTTGTAACCGCTTTGTAACAGATATGACGTTACAAATTTGTAACGGAATTATAATTTGTTACCAATCCGTTACAAATTGTTTAGTAGCTGAGTTGAGAAATCCATTACAAATTTATAACGGATTTGTAACCGATAACATCTATTGCAAAATTAGTAACAAAAGTTTCCATTACAAATTTGTAATGGAATTGCAAATTGTTACAAATTGTTTAGTAGCTAATTTGAGAAATCCGTTACAAATTTATAATGGATTTGTAACCAATAACATATGTTGCAAAATTAGTAACAGAAGTTTATGTTACAACTTTGTAACGGAATTACAATTTGTTACAAATTGTTTAGTAGCTAATTTGAGAAATCCGTTACAAATTTATCACAGATTTGTAACCGATAACATCTGTTGCAAAATTACTAACGGAATTTTCTTCATCCTCTCCTTATTCTTTTTTTTCCTTTTCTTCTTTCTGTAAAACCGACGTCACCTGAGTCACCGTCCGACCACCTTGCCACCACACACGTCTCCACCAGCTGCAGCAGGTTGACGACGTCATCCCCTCCATTTCTGGTGAGCTCCATCTTCCTCTCTTCATTTTTTTCAAGTCTTAGCCAGATTTTTTCTTAGCTCACCGGAGACGATTCCGACGATGACGGAAGCTGATGTTGGTCTCTATTGGAAGCTCGTCCTCTGAGCTTCTCAAATCTTCAAACTATTTCGAGTTTTGACTCCGGTAACTACTCCGTTTTATAATATTTTGAGTTTTTGGTTGATTGGAGCTTGAATTTGATTTCATTTGATATAATTGCTTTGAGATTAATTGTTGTAGAGACTGTGAGCTATCCAAAGATGATTTTTTTTATTTTTTTGAAAATTTTGAATTTTTCAGGTTCGGGGTTATTGTTCACATTACTATTCCGGACAGTTCCGGGTCAGAAATTTTTTATATTTTTAATAAATTCTATGTATTATGTAGATTATACTTTGTGAAGAAAGTCTTATTGAAATTATGTGTAGAATTTTTATTTTGAATTTTCAAAGGTTTATGTGAAAAATGAATTTTTGGAAAAATTAGTATAAATGAGTAATTTTTATATTTTAGTTGAAATTATTGTTAATTATTATGTTTTAGACAGTCTTTGAATAATAAATAGTATTAAAATAATTTTTATAAATAATTTTCTATTTTTAGCTAATTATTAGTAAATTTCGGAAAAATATATGAATAATAATTTTATTAATTGTTTTTAAGCTTAAATGAGTTTTCGGTTATTTTTATTATATATTTTAGCAATTTAAATAATTGCTTGCAATTAATGCTATTTAATTGCAAAATTTGAAAGATTATATTTTAATAATGGAATTTAATTATAAATTAGGATTTTATTATTTATTTTGGAAATAAAAGTCTTTTATGCTTTTTATTATGTAAATAAATTGATTTTGGTAATTAAATGAATTTTTATGATTTTTGGTGAATTATTGGAATTTATATTATTTTGTTGATTGTGAATTGTGTTGGTTTTCGGTTGGGCAATAATTGTAGTTCGGGGGCTCAACCCGAGAAAATGAATTGTGAATATTTTAGAAGTGTGTTTGCGTGCAGGAACGGTTCTACTTTTAGTAGAGAGATGTCCGTTTTCCAAAGGTGACTCTGCTGAATTTTTGGTAGAATTCTCGTAAAACATGACATCGGGTCAATCCTAAGTTTTGAGTCTTAGTCATGTCGAGTCCTAGATCGAGTCGTTCTTTAGAAATCTCTAAAATATCAAATTAGGAATTTATTTCTATTTATTTATTTATTATTATTTTCTTTTAGCTACACCACGAGCTAAGCCTTTCGGATCGAGCCAGCCGAACCAGAGTAGAAGAGCGCACATCTGTGAGTTATTATTATATATATGCATGGCATATATAATTTATGATTTGACACCCATATTTCGAATAAATATGAATTTATTATTATTTATTATGATTTTATATATGCATATATTTATATTTCATAAATATGATCATACATGCATATATATGTTTTCATAAGAATGTTTAAATGTAAATTTTAATTTTGTAATATGGATGCGTATATTTATAATAAATTATTTATTTATTTTAAATAAAATATTTTTGAAGGATAGTCGTATAACGTGCTACCTGGACTGTGTGCGCAACGGTACGTTAGAATGCTAAGGTTGATATTTTAATGATATTGTGAAAATTACGATTTGAAATATGGAATATATGAATTATGAAGATTTTGTTGATAGGCGTGATTGCTGTAGCTCGATAGACCTTTCAAGGTCTCGGGGTCGGTCATGCAGACTGTTGTAGCTCGATGGACCTTTCAGGGTCTCGAGGCCAGTCTACCTATTATTGAATGAGAGAATGTTATTGGAACTAAGTGAGCCTGATGGCCAGTAAAGATTATGTGATTTGAGGATGCGAACTTTTTAGGGTTCTGTTCTGATCCTCCAGTAAAATAAAATACGAAAAATATTTTCAAACATTTGTGTGAGTTGTATGTATATTTATATAAATATAAATATACGAATATTATTATTGATGTTTATGTATACATGCATTAGGTTACATACATATATATAATAATGATTCACTCAGTGAGGTCTAACCCCCTCAATTATTTTTCAGGATTTTTCACGTCAGACCTTCCCTATTAGTTCTCTTCGCCAGACTCTTTCTTCACCGGCCGATTTATGTAAATTTTGAACTGTCACTTTTCTTGTATTTTGTTAGACGCTGCAGTAGTAGTACATCTTGTTGTAGTATTTGATTTTGTTTTAGACTGAGATTTTTTATTTGAATATTTGTTTGAGAATATTTTATTATGATATGATATGGAGTTTTCTTTATATTATTAAAAGTTATAATTCTGAGGTATTTTTATATGTATGTTTGATGTTAAATTGTGTTTAAAGCTTGCTACGGATTTCGGATTCGTGTGAATTCCCGTTCCCTAGCACCGATCATGACTCCCAGGTTTGGGTCATGACATTTATGGTTTTCGTTATATTAATTGTCTTTTTATTATTTTTGTTGCTTTTATTTTCTTTTTGATAAATTTGCTATTTTTATCATAAAGTTTATATTTCTATGGTATATATGGCATTTTTATCATTTTTGTTATATTAATTGCTTTTTTATTATTTTTTGTCATTTTGATTTTCTCCTTTGATAAATTTGTTGTTTTTATCATAAAATTCACATTTTTATGGTAGAAAAATGCATTTTTATCATTTT
>CATIWM010205562.1:0-17730 GCA_949671775.1 Mallotus repandus | reverse complement strand
AAATAAAATAATATATACATAATTTACTTTTCTCTTTCTTCCGTTATTTTTTTTTCTTCTTCTTCCCCCTACTGCTGACCACCAATAAATAAAATAATATATACATAATTTACTTTTCTCTTTCTTCCGTTTATTTTTTTTTTCTTCTTCTTCCCCCTACTGTTGACCACCACCCCTGCTGCCCAGCCACCAAGGACGTCGCCGGACTGCTCTGGAACGTTGCCAACTGCTGTTTCTCCTCCGGCCGATCCTCCTTTTTCCTTTTTCTTCCTGTTTTCTTCCGTCGTTGAATAGGGAGAGGGTCGTCAGCGCCGCCTCTGGCCACTCTAGCCGCTACTGTTGGTCTTGATCAACTCCTCTCCTTCTAGGCATCATTTCCCCTCAGTCAATTTCATCAAATAACTCCGATAACTACCTCAATTTTAGGTAGATTGATTTAAAGGTTTTTGATGAAATTCATTTATTTGAATTTAAATTAGATTTGTAGTTATATAAAATGAAATTGAGGTTAAGAGCTTTCTTTTGATGTATAGTTTGTAATTTTCGAGATGGTTGAATTTTTGGGTTACTATTCCGGGTTCCGGTTACTGTTCCGACCCGAATATTTTTATATTTTTATTAAATTCTATAAATTGTGTAGAGTAAACTGTGTGAAGAAAGTTTTATGAAATTATGTATAGAATTTAAGATATAAATTTTTGAAAGATTATGTTTAATATGTATTTTTTTTGAGAAATTATTGTATTTTATTATTTATTCGAATTTTAATTAAATTTATTGTTATTTATTCTGTTTTAGACTAATTTTAAATAATAAAAGTATAAAAATAATTTTTATAATTAATTTCCAATTTTTAGTTAATTAGTAGTAATTTTGGAAAAATAAATGAATAATAAATTTATTTATTATTTTCAAGATTAAATGAGTCCTTTATTATTTTTATGATATGTTTAAGTGATTTAAATAATTATTTATAATTAATGCTAATTTAGTTGTAAAAATGGAAATTTGATTCCATTAACGAAATTTTATTTATAAACTAGAATTTTATTATTTATTTGGAAATAAATTTCCTTTACATTTGTATTATATAAATAAATTAAATTCTATTGGTTAACTAAATATTTATGATATATTAGTGATTTGAGAAAAATTATATTGTTTTTATATATGTTGTTATGTTGGCTCTCGGTTAGGCATAAAGTGTAGTTCGAGTGCCCAACCCGAGATGTTGAGTTGTGGATAGTTTTGAAGTGTGATTTTGTGCAGGAATAACTCTACTTTTAGTAGAGAGATGTACATTTTACAAAGAAAACTCTACCGAATTTTTGATAGATCTCTCGTAAAATGTGACATCGGTTTGTGTTAAGTTTTGAGTGTTATTAGAGTCATGTCTTAGATCGAGTTTTTCCTTAGAAATCTAGAATGTATAAGGTTAGGATTTTAATCCTAATTATTTTATTATTATTATTTTCCTATAGCCACACCGAGAGCTAAGCCTCAACGATAGGGCCAGTCGAGTCAGTATCGAGGAGCGCATTCCACCTGTGAATTATTATTATGTGTATGCATGTCATATAGAAATCCTTACCCAACATCCAAGTTTTTATGTTGATATGATATGATTGCATTAGCCTTTTTATTAACTGTGATTATTGTAGTGTTAATGTTATATATATTTATTCAATAACATAAATGCGCATTTTGTATTTTGGAATTGGATACTATTCCTATTTATTGTTATGATTTTATTAATTAATGTTATATTTATTTTTGGAGGATAGTAGTAGAACATGCTACCTAGTAGGCTACACTAGGGCTGTGTGCGCACCATTATGCTAGTTGGTAGGATATGGATTTTCATTTGATATGAGATTATATGGCATGGATTTATGGTTTAAATCATTGTTGAGAATTTTGATAGAGAGGGATATGGCTATAGTAGCTCGATTGACCTTTCAAGGTCTCGGGGCTAGTCATGTCGGTAGCGAAACTGCGGTAGCTCGGTTGACCTTTCAGGGTCTTGGGGCCAGTCTACTATCAAATTGGTAAAGAGAAATATTGTTGGACTCAATGAAATTTAATGATCAACGTAGTATAATATTTGAGGTTGCGATAAATCTTAGCGTTTTGCTTCGATCCTCTACTTCCACTCGTGTCCTGTTTGTATGGAATTGTAGTTGTGCATTTGCATGAATGTTTGTATAAATTAAATAAATATAAATATAAATAAATATTATTATAATGATTGCGTGATTGCATTCTTAGGCTGCATGCATATGCATAATAATGATTCACTCAGTGAGGTCTGATTCCTCTTAATTATTTTTTAGGATTCCTCTTTTCAGACCTCCCCCAGTTATCCTTTCCATCGAACCCTTTCTTCATTGGCTGATTTATATAAATTTTAAACTATCATTTCTTTGTATTTCTTAGACGCTGCAGTAATAGTATGTACTTGTTGTAGTATGTTATAATGATTTTGACAGTGATCTTGTACTTGACTGTTTGTAAAAATATTTTATTACGATATTATTTATGGAAGATTCTTTATGTTTGAAAAAGTTTTAGTTCTTTGGTAAATTTGTGTTTATGTTTGGTGTGTAAGTTGTGGTTTAGGCTTGCTACGGGTTCCAGATTCATGTGAATTCCCGTTCCATAGCACCGGGCATGACCTCTGGGCTTGGGACGTGTCAAAGTTGGTATCAGAGCCTAGGTTTAGTGTGGTTGACCTAGGTTGATAGAGTTTGAGTTTTCTTTGAAACTACTGTAGCAATTAGGCTCGACTATGTCCTTGAATAGTCTTCCTTGCTTTTAGATTTCCATGTAACTGTTAGGATATCTGTTTGTTACCTGAATTGTGTATTTTATTTAGGAGAGCACGAGTCACTCCATCGGCAGATGATGGAGAGTCTTACCAAGATAAAGCTCTACCCCTTGAGTCGCCAACTAGGCGTAGGGGTAATGGTAGAGGTAGACCTAGAGGAGCGACAGGTCACCGTAGACAAAGAGAGCTGCAAGATGATGAACATGCAGACTAGGATTTTGAGGAAGCTGCCTATACACCAAGGGTTCAGCAGGTTGCATCAGCTATACCCTAGGCAGTACGACCTATGCAGCCTCTATTTCAGCATGGCCAGAGAACTCAGTTAGGGTCCACAAGAGTGGTAGACATGGCTGTAATGGAGCCTGCAGACCTGTCAGATTTAGTTCAGGTGCTACTAGTAGCAATAGCGGTCAAAGTTCAGGATATAGTAGCATAGGATCTGCAGCCAGTGCTTGTCCAACTTGTGGCAGAGTCCATCAGGGACCGTGCTATATGGCTCTAGGAGCATGCTTCAGATGTGGACAAATTGGGCATTTTGCTAGATCATGCCCTCATTCAGGTTTTCAACAGCAGGTCCCTCAGTCTTCTACAGCCAGTGTAGCTCCAGCATAGTTTCAACCACCACCATTACAGTTTCAGCACCACTTTTCTAGTATCAGGGCACCTCTCAATTTATAGCCCAATAGGGGTAAGGCAGAGGAGGTAGAGGCAGTGCTAGAGGATTTGGGCAGGCTTCTACTAGTCAGCAGAGAGGCAGAGGACATGCTAGAGTTTTCACTCTTACATAGCAAGATGCTCAGGCATCCAATGCAGTCATAGTAGGTACACTTTCGGTATATTATCTTGATGCTAGAGTTTTAAGTGATCCGGGTGTTACCCATTCCTTTGTGTCTCCTATTTTTGCTTCGAAATCTGGTTGAAAAGCTGCGATGATGGCTATTCCTTTATCAGTTGCCATGCCTCTAAGTGATTTGTTGGACACCGATGTTATTCTTCTTGGGTGTCCTGTGCTAGTGGAAGGCAGAGAGTTGCCAGTAGACTTGGTATTGTTAGATGTGATGGACTTTGATGTAATCCTAGGAATGGATTGGTTATCTCAGTATTATGCCACTGTGGATTCTCATAGTAAAGAGGTGATTTTCAGAATTCCGGGCGAAGAAGAATTCAAGTTCGTGGGTGATAAGAGTTCTACACCTTAGAAACTTATCTCCGCCATTACGACAGGAAAGATGTTGAGAAAAGAGTGTCAAGGATACTTGGAATTGGTCAAGGATAGGGCTGTATAATAGACATCCATCTCAGATGTTCCTATAGTTTGTGAGTTTCATGATGTCTTTTCTAATGAATTGCCGGGTTTACCACCTCATAGGGAGATAGAATTTTGCATTGATGTAGTTCCAGGCACAACTCTTATCTCTATGCCACCTTATAGGATGGCTCCTACAGAGTTAAAAGAGTTAAAGGAGCAGTTAAAAGAGTTGTTGGATAAGGATTGCATAAGACCCAATACTTCTCCTTAGGGTGCACCAATTTTATTTGTCAAGAAGAAGGATGGTACACTCAGATTGTGTATCGACTACAGAGAATTAAACAAGTTGACTGTCAACAACAAGTATCCTCTTCCGAGGATAGATGATTTTTTTATCAGCTTTAGGGTGCATAATTTTTCTCTAAAATTAACTTGAGGTCGGGCTATCATTAGTTACTGATAAGAGAAGTCGACATTCCTAAAACAACATTCCATGCTAGATATGGCCATTATGAGTTCGTTGTGATATCCTTTAGATTAAGTAATGCACCAACAACTTTTATGGATCTGATGAATAGGGTGTTCAGACTATTTGTGGATCAATTTATAGTAATATTCATTTATGATATATTGGTGTATTCGAAGAGCATGGAAGAACATGTGTATCATTTGAGAACAGTGCTGCATAAACTAAGGAAATAATAACTTTATGCTAAATTCTCAACGTGTGATTTTTGGCTTGAAAGTGTAGCATTCCTCGGACATGTTGTGTCTAAGGATGGCATTCAAATTGATCCACAGAAGATTGAGGCAGTATCTGAGTGGCCTAGACCGACATCAGTCATAGAGATTCAGAGTTTCTTGGGTTTGGCAGGGTATTATAGGAGGTTTGTTCAAGATTTCTCAAGAATTGCAGCACCTATGACCCACCTAACTCAGAAAAATGTGAAGTTTGTGTGGTCAGAAGCATGTGAGAATTTCAACTGCTAAAGGAGAAGTTGATTACAGCTCCAGTGTTGACTTTGCCTAATGGAGTAGACAAGTTCATTGTGTATTGTGATGCTTCCAGAGTTGGCCTAGGTTGTGTATTGATGCAGAATGGTAGGGCAGTGGCTTATGCTTCCAAACAATTAAAGAAGCATGAGCAGAACTATCCTACTCATGACTTAGAAATGGTTGTTGTTATCTTTGCTCTCAAGATTTTAAGGCATTATATGTATAGGGAGACATGCAAAATTTATACTGACCATAAAAGTCTGAAGTATATTTTTCATCAGATAGATATGAATCTCAAATAAAAAAGATAGCTAGAACTTCTAAAGGATTATGATTGTGACATCTTGTACCACCCAGGCAAGGCTAATGTGGTAGCAGATGCCTTGAGTAGGAAGTCATCGGGTAGTCTTACTCACATTAGTATGGAAATGAGACTTTTGATCCAAGAGATGCACAAATTAGTGGACCAAGGGTTAATGATGAAGATAACCAGGACAAGAGGGTTGTTAGCTCAATTCAGAGTTAGATCGATATTGAGGGATAGGATCAAAGTAGCTCAGAGCTGAGATCCTGATTTAGTAGAGCTTGTGGAGAAGGTTCGTGAAGGGAAGTTTGCTGATTTTAACCTTGATGATGAAGGTGTTCTGTGGATTAGTGGAAGGTTATGTGTTCCTGATGTGAACAACTTGAGTGAAGAGATCTTGGAAGAAGCTCATTATGCAGCCTACAGTGTACATCCTGGTTCTACCAAGATGTACCACAACATAAAGGATTTTTATTGGTGGGATGAAATGAAGAAGGATGTAACAGAGTTTGTTTACAAGTGCTTAACGTGCTGGCAAGTGAAAGTAGAGCACTAAAAACCTTCAGGAAAATTTCAGCCTCTTCCAATTCCTTAGTGGAAATGGGAGAGAGTCGCCATAGATTTTGCAACAGGGTTACCTCGTTCAAAGGATGGATACGACTCCATTTGGGTGATAGTGGACAAGCTAACAAAATCCACTCACTTTCTACCAGTTAAAACTACTTATCCAGTGGCTAAATTGGCTAGATTGTACATCAAGCATATTATGTATCTTCATAGGGTGACTGCTTCTATTATTTCTGAAAGAGGTTCGGTGTTTACCTCTCGATTTTAGCATAAGTTGCAGGAAGCAATGGGTACCAGACTTGATTTTAGTACTGCTTTTCATCCTCAGATGGATGGTCAGTCTGAGAGAACGATCCAAACACTTGAGGATATGTTGAGAATGTGTGTAATAGATATGGGAGGCAGTTGGGATGATCATTTGCCATTTGTAGAGTTTGCTTATAACAACAACTACCATAGCAGTATTGTGATGGCACCATATGAAGCTTTGTATGGAAGAAAGTGTAGGTCCCCTTTGTGTTGGAATGAAGTTGGAGAAAGAGAGCTAACTGGACCAGAAAACTACAGCTACCAGAAAACTTTGATTAAAAAAAGATTAGAAACTACAGCTACCAGGCAGAAAAATTATGCAGACCAGAAGAGCAAGGATGTGGAATTTCAAGTTGGGGATTATGTATTCTTGAAGGTGTCACCAATGAAGGGTGTTATGAGATTTGGCAAGAAGGGAAAGTTGGCACCGAGATATATAGGGCCTTTTGAGATTTTGGAAAGAGTTGGCATGGTTGCCTATTGGTTGGCTTTGCCTCCGAATTTGTCTCAAGTATATCCAGTGTTTCACGTTTCGATGCTCAGGAAGTATATTTCGGATCCTTCGCATGTTTTGCAGCCCCAGAGTTTGGAAGTGAATGAAGTTTGACGTATGAGGAAGAAACTATTGCAATTGTTGACTATCAAGTTTGTCAATTATGTTCTAGGCAGATTCCTATGGTTAAAGTCTTATGGAGGAGCAACAATGTTAAAGAGCACACGTGGGAGACTGAGGCAGAAATGCTGGTGGTATATCTTTATCTTTTTTCTTGATAAAACTTTGTACTACTTTCTAATTGTTAAAATTCGAGGACGAATTTTTGTAAGAGGGAAAGATTGTTATAACCCACATTTTATTTAGTAATTAAATTAAATTGTGGATTTTGAAGTGTTAGTTATTATTTTACTATTTTTATGGAATTATTATCAATTGTTTATGTTTGATACATTTTGGTAATTTTTAAGAGTATGTGTATATATATATTTATGTGTTTATGTGTGTGAATAGTACGTGGGAAGAATTTGTATTGTTAAAATATTAAATTGTGTACTTTATATATATATATATACAACAAAAAAATTTAATAAATAAAATAATATATACATAATTTACTTTTCTCTTTCTTCCTTTTATTTTTTTTCTTCTTCTTTTTCTTCCCCCTACTGCCGACCACCACCCTTGCTGCCCAGCCACCAAGGACATCACCGGACTGCTCCAGAGCGTCGCCAGCTGCTGTTTCTCCTCCGGCTGACCCTCCTTTTTCCTTTTCTTCCAATTTTCTTCCGTTGCTGAATAGGGACAGGGTCACCAGCGCCGTCTCCAGCCACTCCAGCCACTGTCATTGGTCTTGATCAACTCCTCTCCTTCTAGGCATCATTTTCCCTCAGTCAATTTCATCAAATAACTCCAGTAACTACCTCAATTTTAAGTAGATTGATTTAAGGGTTTTTGATGAAATTTGTTTAATTGAATTTAATTTAGACTTTTGTTGTAGTTATATAAAATGAAATTGAGGTTAAGAGCTTTCTTTTGATGTATGGTTTGTAATTTTTTGAGATGGTTGAATTTTCGGGTTACTATTCCAGGTTCAGGTTACTATTTCGACCTAGATATTTTTATATTTTTATTAAATTCTATTAATTGTGTAGAGTAAAATTTGTGAAGAAAGTTTTATGAAATTATGTATAGAATATAAGATATAAAATTTTTGAAAGATTATGTTTATTATGTATTTTTTTGAGAAATTATTGTATTTTATTATTTATTCGAATTTAAATTAAATTTATCGTTATTTATTCTGTTTTAGAATTATTTTAAATAATAAAAGTATAAAAATAATTTTTATAATTAATTTCCAATTTTTAGTTAATTAGGAGTAATTTTGGAAAAATAAACGAACAATAAATTTTATTGAGTTGATGAGTAGAGTGCAAAGTTCGTAAGACATGAAGAAGCCTTTGGGTCCATGAAAATTTTATCTTGATCCTCCTAAAAATTTATTGAGTTGATGAGCAGAGTGCAAAGTTTGTAAGACATGAAGAAGCCTCTAGGTCCATGAAAAAAAGGTTTAAGTATTAAAGAGCAATGAAAACAAGCCTATAGCTTTTGATAAGCTAAACGAATAGAGCCTAAACATAATTTTAAGGCTCGAAAAATAAACGAAAAGAGCACAAACACCTTAAAGCTCAGCTCATTAATATGTTCATGAGCCAACTCGAGAACAAGTTCGCGAATATGCTCGTTTAGGATGTTCGTGAATGGGCTCGTGAACAGGCTCATTTAGGATGTTCATGAACAAACTCGCGAACAAGCTTGTTTAGGATGTTCATGAATAAGCTCGTGAACATGCTCGTTTAAGATGTTTGTGAACAGACTCATGAACAAGCTCGCAAATAGGCTCGTTTATGATGTTCGAGAACAAGCTCGCAAATAGACTATTTTATAAAATTTTAATATCATTTAATTGTAATGTATATTAATAATAATTTTAAGTAAAAATAATTAAAAATTGGTAATTGTAATAAAAATTACATATTTATAACATAAATAAACATTAATATCAATGATTAGTATTAAACAAATTACATAATTTTAATGTATATTAGTTTGAATGGTAAGTAAATATAATAAAAAATTGGTAATTTTAATTTATATAAGTATAAATATTAAGTAAATGTAATAAGATAGAAAGTATTACATAATGTAAATGTAAATGTAATAATGTAAATATAATATAAAATCCTAGGAAAAGAGACTCGCCATTGAATACGTGTGTTGTACACTTGACTTGATGTACACTTGACTTGATACTTATTATTTGCTACTTGTTGCATAGCACGTGCATCATGCATACATGCATTTCATTCATCATATTGACACCTTGTTTTGCAGCAATCATAGATTCATCCGGGTCATCCTTTATTTAGAAATGTAGAGGTGACAAACTGAAAGAGAACCACTTCAAGTCCACAGTCGATAGCAAAAGAGATCTTTAATAGATTGGAGGAAAGTCTTATCAATCCACTTTACTTAGAAGCACCACTAACATTAGCTCTAAGTAAATAGAAGAAATGGAACAACAATGAGGAGGAAATTGGACCCTAGAGGACATTAAGGGAGCTTTGATGGATGACATGAGAGCTATAATTCAAAATGAATTGAGACAAGCTCTAGCTGGGTTAATGCCACCACCACCAGCTACTGTTATACCTATTGCTCCAACTATTCCATCTACTGTTGTAGTAACACCTGTTGCTAATCCACTAGTTGCAAATGATCCAAATGCTAATAATGCTAAGGGGCAACCATTGAATGTTAATAGGAATATGCCTACTATAGGCGTGAAAGTTGAAGATGTGGAAAACTACATCGTTGAGAAGGCTAAGAAAGAATCACTTGAGCTGGTTCAGGAACTTGAGTCTAAGCAAATGCAAACATTGGCCAAAAAATGGTTAAAGTGGAGGAACTAATAAGAAGACAAGGCATGGGGTACTTATTTGACTTTGATGACATATTGTGTATGGAGGGTGACAAGCTGCCTGATAAATTAAAAATGCCTCAATTGCAGAAGTTTAATGGTTCTGGAGATGCAATGATCCACCTTAGTCAATACACAACTGCAATGAGCACCACTAAAGCCCCTTTATCGGTTATTGTGAGATTATTTGTGTTATTTTTAAAAGGTATGACCTTGAACTAGTACCATGGGTTGGAAAAATCAATTCAAGCTGATTGGAAAGAATTGTGCACAACTTTCTTAAAGCAGTATGAGTATAATACCAATTTAGAGGTGTCTATCAGAGGCCTAAAGCTAACTAAGCAAGCGTTGAATGAGTCTCTTTTAGATTTCTTAATGAGGTACATGAATAAGGCAGGGTTGATGAAGAATAAGTTGGCTGAGAAAGATTAAGTGAGGATGATTTTGAGAAATATGTCTCCCAACCTAGTAGAAAGACTGCAAATGATGAACCCTAAGACACTTGTGGACTTGTATGAGATTGAGAATCTGATATGAGACAATAAGGAAGAGGTGATCGATGAAGTTCCTAAGGAAATGTAAGAATAGCTGATGTGTTTGCCACTTGAAGAAGAGACACCATGAGACCTAACATCCCTAGCATCTAAAGTTCAAAATAATCTTCTTGTTTTCTTTGAATAACATTTCAATTTCTTGAGAACTATTTTTGGTTTTAATGATTGATAATATGAATTCTGATTTGGCTTATTTATGTGATGTGCATCCTAATTTTTGGCTAAATAAAGTAAAACATGGTCATTTGCTTCAAGTTCACCAATAAAATGGTCAAAGTAGAGCATCTAGATAATCATGAGGGGATTCTTGTCTTGAAAAAATAAGGACATGCTTGATTTTCAAGATCACAAAATAGCCAAGTTCCAAGGCAAGTTCCAAGCCATTAGATCATGGTTTTAAAAGCCAAAAATAGGCTAAATATAAACTAAAATTTTTCTTAAAAGGGAGCAAGTGCATAAAGTACCAAGACCACCAAACAAAATGCCAAATTAATTTTAGTGTAGGAGTCGATTAAAACTTTGAAATTTAATCTTTTTCGGCTCAAGCATTAACATTAAGCACAAATTCCTCAAGACAAGTTTGCATTATATCAAGAGTAAGTAATAATATTCCAACATATAAAAATTGGCAAATCACAAAGGAAAGAAAGCCGATAAATTAAATGCACCAAATTTTCAGCTAAAGAGCAAGCTAATTTATCTAAAATGCGAATCAAAATCCCTTAGAACAAAGCCAATTAGAACATCCAAATTTCTTTAGGTGAAACAAGAACTTGACCAATGGAGAACCAAAAATTAATTTAAATTTTGGTTAAACAAGAATTTGGTCATTAAAATGCACAAGAAAAATTGCATTTTCTTAAAAAAAAAAGGCCACATTTTATTATCATCAATATTGGTGCAAGCAAGATGCTAAATCACCAAATAAATTTGAAGAAACTAACCAAAATGCATTCAAATTTAAACATGAATATGTGGTTAAGAATAAAATACATCAAGTGGTAGTTAGAGTTTTGAGCAAAGCCAATTAACAATAATTAATTTTAGTCAAAGTTTTGAGCAAAGCCAATAAACAATTATCAGTTTTTGTCTAAATAAAATTCAATCATCAAATTCATAAGTATGTTAAAGCTAAAATACATACTTCTCGAGATTATACAAGGTTTGGAGCTCAAAATAATAAAAAAAAGAAAAAGATCATAAAATAATCTTAAGATTAATCCTCAATAACACAAACCCATTCAAAGATTACAACAAAAAAAGGAGAAAATACCTCTTTTTCTAAAATAGTCTTTGATAGATTTGCTTTGAGAAGTTGATCTTGTTGGTGAAGGAGTTCCGACCAGAGCAGCTATGATGGAATGATTTTTTACTATGGTTGGTGGTGAGGAGAAGCTGACTGCAAATGGGGTTGCCTTGGCAATGGGGTCTGCTCGTGATGGTGCTATAGGCTGATGATAAAACAAAGTCACTGGTGCAGTGGCGATGGAGCTTAACGAGGCAGTAGCCTCATGCTGGCCAACAATGGTGATGGGAAGAGCAGCGTCACTGTTTACAATGCGATAATGGCAGCAAGCCGCTGGCTTGTGTGAGAGGGCAGTGGTGTTTCGTTGCTTAGTGAGACCAGTTAGCGATGGTGATGAGGCAGCGAGGGAGTGAGACAGTGGTGATTTCCGGCAAATGGGCAGCAAGACTTTGGGAATTTTTGGTTTGAGTAAAATGGGGAGAAATAAAAGAAAAGGAAAGGAAAGAAGGAAGTGTTTGGCGAAAATTTAAAATCAAGGGTAGATTAATTTTCGAAATTTTTATTAAAAGGAGAAATTGGAAGAGTAGAGGTTGGGCTTTTGATTTTTTAAAGTTTTGGATCTTGGGTAAGTGAGTCTTGTGTAGAAATTACACACAGGGAATATGCTTAATGATTTGCTTAAAAATAGTGAATTTTTTTTTGGGAAATTAAAGGGGAATATGTTGGTTGAATAAAAGATTTTAAATGCTCATTAATTATTGAAGAATATGAATTTTTATTTGATAATAAAGGAAAGAACTTTGGCAAAACAGTGGAAGAAAAAGTTTCACAGTGATAATATTTTTTAGCCTACTCCCTCCATTCTCTAAGTTGGTCTTAATGGGCCTGTTGATGATCCCATTCTTCTTAGATTCATCGATCATCAATTAGAGTAGTTACTCTCTAATAGTACTCATCAAGATCACCAAAAGTAACGTTAAGTCGTTGCATGATTTAGAAGATGAAGAAGAGAACAAATTGAAGGAGCACAAAATTATGAAATGGAAAGGATTTTAGGCTTTTAAGGACATTGATTCACATAATTAACTTTAAGACTTGACCCAAGTTAATTATATGAGAGGGCATTATTTGAGCTGAATATTAATTTTTGGATTTAAGTAAAAGCCTAAATTGAAGTCCAATAGTAAAGCCTAAAATGAAACCCAGTCCATGACGTAGTAGCTAAGATTGAAGATTCTGGAATAAATGTTATGACTATTTAGCTGGGGGTGAAAGTTATGGACATTCAATTCTCCAATTAATGACTGATGGAGAGAAAAGCTTAATG
Source organism: Mallotus repandus (assembly GCA_949671775.1). Taxonomy (NCBI): domain Eukaryota; kingdom Viridiplantae; phylum Streptophyta; class Magnoliopsida; order Malpighiales; family Euphorbiaceae; genus Mallotus; species Mallotus repandus. The sequence continues at coordinate 4,875 of CATIWM010205562.1, read as the reverse complement.
GAGAAGTCAGTGGTTGTGATTATAAATAACTAGGAGAATCAACAACAGAGGCATCATTATCATTATGAACTCTAAAAAATCAATCATCATCAAACCAATCAACTACAACTAACAAATTTTATCCAAACAATCTTTATCAAAATTCCAATTTTTATTTACAACAAGTTTCTTGTCAATTTCAAAGTAATTTGCCTTCAACTTGTAATAAGTCTCAATCAATAAAAACTTCCTTTTATTACTCAAAAGCTTCTTTTTATCATTAATTTTTATTTTGGTTGCTTGAAATATAAATAAATCGTGGTAAGGGCGTTTAGGAATCAAGAATCTGTGTGAAAGAAGTCAGTCATATTTTTTAGGACTTAAGTTCCTCTGGCATGCTCAACCCGGTCCAAAATAAAATGACACCAATAAATAAATATCACAACATAGGTTAGATTAAGAATAAACATCCTTCGAACTTTATTTCTCTCATACACATATTCAATGGTGAGTCTCTTTTTTGTGGATTTTTTTATTTAGGCCTTAATTATCATCGGGGGATAATAAGACTGACGAGCATTTTATCTCTCAAAGGTAAAGCAGAAAAATAGCCTCTTTTATTAATAAAACCAAAGTCCATTTAAAAGTAGCAGGCCGTAAAACAAGTTTTGGCCCTTTCTCATATGGCTCATTAATGGGCTCTAACTTTATAAATAAAATGACTATATGACATCATACACATGCAAGTTAGGTAAATTCTAAGGGAAGTTACTAGGGCCATTACATGAGCTGAGTCTTGGGTAAGGTTAGACGTTCCTGCAACTCTCCTCACTCAAGAGTCCAAACAACATACTCAATTATATTCCAATATGAGTGATAATAGCAAATACACTAACACTAAGTTCAAATAAAACAAGGCATCAATACATTAACCATCATTAGATTAATAAGGACAATTGCACATTTTGTGTAAGGTGTAATGATGCAAAGGACATGATTATTAGATAAATAACCATAATAAATGAAACACTTCAATCAATTTATTTATTTACAGTGGACTTGCTACTGTAAGTGCTGAGATTTAGAATGCACTGAAGTATCAGCAACCATGGCAATGTGCAGGCTTTGCAAATTTAGGTTATACGACACTAGTCATAAAGACTTAATTGGAGACAAAATTTACTGTTTGAGAAAGAACCAGAAAACTTATTTTTATGGCAACTTGATTCCACAGAGGCCCAATAACCACACATCAAAGATTGAGTTTGGAAACTGGACTTCCATTTCTGTTTCATTTATTATAATCATTTAGCCTTTAACAATTTGCTTATTACATGCAATATTACTAATTTAAAAAATAATACAATCACATAATTATTATAAGTTATCACCATACATTTCATCATGCCATTTCGATTTTACCATCCACTTATACACACATTCAAACAATAAAATGTAGCAAAATATGAACACAACTAAACAATAGGGAAGGAGAAAAGAAATTACAACCCATAGAAAACCAAAATGAAAACCTACTTTAACCTATGCTAACAAAAAAGGAAGGAAAAATGGTTAATTACAACCCTTTAAATAATAATACATTCAAAACTAAACTAAACAAGCTAAATCAGCTTATCTTGATGAGCTTTTCTTCTTAAGCCCACTTTCATATAAAATCAGCCCATCCTTAATCCCATTTCCATAGTATTAAACACAAGATTAGTCCAAAGCCAAAGAGAAAAAATAACACTCATAGAAAAATCATCAAACACAAATATATCAAATCATATTATTCTACACAATCAATTTTACAGATGAATCAATTATATCATATGTTATGAATTAAACCCTAATCATGCCATTCTAATAAATTAAATTATAGTCGTAAATTAATTTTTTCACAGAACATGAATCAAAACCTAATATTGTTGTCCTAAATAAAAATGAATTCATATTTACAACCTAACTAAAATAAATTTATTACTATTTCAATTATAATCAATTCTCAATAAAACTTAAATAAAAGACAATTAAGCATTACAATTAAGCCAAACTTCTATTTTATAAAGCCTAACAAATTCACATCAGAAATTGATTTTCAAGTACTATTGTTGGGGTCATTTTTCAAAACCCTAATGGCCGATGATGAAATAGCTAAAACATCTCATCAGATAACCAATTTTATGAAGAGAATTGAAATTCAAACTATTTTAAAACCCACCGAACCACTAAGACCATACCCGATTACCAATTACATCATTTCAAGACCCAACCAAACCCCAATCAAACTTTAACCTAACCACTTTGATATTGAGAAAGAGGTTTGAGAAGAATGATTAAAGAGAAGTTCAACTGAGTCGTATCTTTTAAACCAATAAGTACGGTCCTATGTAAGGCCTATTTACAGTCTATATTCTATAGTTTTTTATCTGCTTTTAATTCCTGAAGCTTCAGTTTAACCTCTGAAAGCCCTGAGAACAAAAGTCAAACTTTGGTCAAAGAAATTTTTAGTGGTCAAACATAGCTCCCAGAATTGAATTTTAGTTTGAAACTATCTTCTAAAATTCCAGTGTGTTAGTGGGTCCCATTTGGTAAAAAGTCAAATTTTAATCACCGGCGGTTAGACTGTGCCCCACAACTATCTACCTCTCCTTGTCCTTATCCAAAAAGGGACATTTGTCAAAAAAGGTGCTTTTCAAGTAAAGAATATTCCAAATTTAGAATATATTAGGATAAGTTTCAACTTATTAAAGGGAGAGTATATACTATGATCTAATAACCTTGAATATTCAAGGATATTTACAATAAATGTCATCACATATTGTTGCCTATAAATAGAATCTTTAAGGAAAGCTTTGGAGGGCTTTTACAACTTTTGAAAAAAGGGAGATTCCAGCACAAAAATAAAAAATGATTTCTCTCCAAAAAAGCCTTAGAAATTAGGGAAATTTGGGAAAATAAGGAGAAATAATGCCAAAATTTCTTTAGACCTAATTTCTCTCTATTTTCTTCTCAAATACCTCTCAAAAATACAAAAATAAATCACCCAAATTCAAAATCAAACTCCAACAAATCAATTCCACACAAATAAAAAACAAATCCTAGCATAAACTCTTCTCAAAACACCCTTTCCCCTTTTTATTCAATTTCAATTCTCAACAATCAATTAGTGTTTCTTGGTGAGTTCTTGCCTAAATTCTGAGGTTAAACACTTTCAAGAACATCATATTATAGACGACGGGGTTTAGGGCGCACCCAAGTTTATTGCAATCGCGACACTGTTTGAGCTCAGAGCTCTAGGGAACACACTACTATATCACAAAGACATAACGTGGAGATGAGGAGTCGCCACCCAGGGTAATAACTGGGACAAATCGAATGTGGTGGTAACTCGATTCTCTAATACAAGCTAGCACCACAACAAGGAGTTCTGGATACGGAATACTAACTTTTTTTAGTCTTGTGTTCATTTAGAATTATTTTATGAATTACTATCTTATTTCCTAATTACATGCATTTTCATTAAACCCTAATTGAACATCCATCTAACCCTAGGGCAACCAATCTATGAAAAAGCACATAAAAAATGCATTCAAGGCATAACGTCCTTAAATCCAAACTACATTTGATTTTAATTTTAGCTAAATCTACATATTTTATTTACAAGTGAAATGGAACTAAAGGTGGGTCTATATTTTAATTAATTAGTGAGCCTAAATCTATTTATTTTAATTCTAAAGAAAGTGAGTCTAAGTCTATTAAATTTTTAAAGAAAAAGAAATGAATTAGTGAGCTTAATTCTAATCAATTTTAATTAAATGAAATGATCCTAAGTCTACAAATTATAAAGAAGGGTTTATTAATGGGCTGAGCTAAGTCTAAGTTAATTTTATTTAACTAAAAATAGGCCAAAAAATCTAAATTAACCTAATGGGCTTAAATTAATTTTAAAGTTAATTAAACCTAAATTTAATTTTAAAGGCCTATTTTATTAGTGAGTTCGACCTACACGTGGGCTTGGGGCCAAAAACAAATAAAAATAACAATCAAGCACAAATAATAATAATAAAAATAATAAATAATAAATAAAAAACAAACATTATGTGATTTTTCTAACTCTAATTTTAATTACATACAACCTAAATTAATCTAAACCCACCATTAATTTTAATTGAATTTACCAAATGAAATCTTAATTTACTAACTAATTAATTAAAATAAAAACACATGCCACACACATGATTACACTATTCCCACTATTGGGGCTATTACAATGATCTACTGAGAATAAAAATTAAAATTAATTACAACCCCAAAAAATAAAATACAAAATAAAATTACAAAATAAATGAATAAAAAATCCTAAAACTACGTTCAAATACAAAATTTAATCCATGGCATTCCATGGATCTTCATAGGTTTTGTTCTCCACAGCGAATTCAAATCACCCCATCCATAATCATAAACACAAAAAATAAATAAAGATTAGTAAATAAAAATAAAAATAAAATCAAATAAAATTAAAATTAAATAGAATAAAAATAATCAAATAAATAAAAAAAGAAAGGAGTAGAAAGAACTAATTTGATGGATGCAGTATTGATTCCCCTCAGAAGGTGATCACCATTGATGAAAGTCTATGGCTTTTGTTGTGTTTGTCTATGATTTTGATTTATTTGGATCTGATTCACGGCTAAAACTTGAAAAAAAGTACAAAAAAAATCAAGAAAAGTTGGTGTCTTTTGGTTGACGGCTAAGAATCAGAAAGATTAGAGAGAAAAGAAAAGAAAAAACCCCCCTACGTGAAAAGAAAATCACGTATTTATAAAGACACCATCCTGTAACCCTAAATTGGTTACAGGATAAAAATCAAATAAATTATTTTATTATTTATCT
>CATIWM010205555.1:0-12490 GCA_949671775.1 Mallotus repandus | reverse complement strand
GAGATTCCTAAGTCTTATGATTTATAAGCTAGTATATTACTCAACTTTTGTTGATAGCAATCTTGCTATAAACATGCAAACAATTGGGCCCTTAATTTAATACAATACAATAAGCACAACTCATAAAATTGATTGAAAATCAAATCATTAATAAAGAAATAAAATCTGAACAAGTCTAACTAGCTACTCCTAAACCAAACTCTAAAATATATTTTAGCCAAACATGGCTTTAAAAATAATTACAAACATAAAATAAATAATAAGAGAATGAAGAAGAAGAATAGATAAAACTTGTTTAAGCACGCTTCAATCTTCAAATCCTTGTTCACCTTCTTGAGCTTTTATTTGTAGTTTTTGTATCTAATCCCCCTCTTCAATTCTCTCTATAGCTCTCTTGTATCCCCTTTTATAAGCCAGGTCTCATGGAAAACCTACTTGCACTTGAATTCTTAGAAAGGAAGTTTTCTCTGGTCGACATGGCTTCGATCATGACGTGTTGCATCTGGTGTCATGTCCTTCATTTTACGGCATGGTTTCCATCATGTCGTGTGCCATCTCATGCTGACCTTCTCGTGATTCTTCAATTTACACAAATGGGAACATGGCTTATATCATGTCATGTCTCAAGCCATGATGCAACTTGTTGATGTCCAGATGTAGACACGGTTTACATCATGTCGTGTCTCAAGCAATGCTGCATTATTTAAGCTTTCAAAACAAGACATGGGCACAATGATGCCATGATGTACCCCACGTAGCATTAGTCCTTGATTATTTTAAAGTTCTTCTTGGACTTGACAACCAAATAGGGAAATATTTATTAATATTAAATAAGAACACTTAATTCAACTAAATAAACCAAAAATCATTAGGAAACAAGAATGAATACCCAAATTAAACAAATGCCTAATTAAACTTAATATTTCAAATTATTATTAACTATTTATTCAAAATTCATTAAAGTTCAACTCTAGAATATATGTAAAATTACACTCAACACCTTTGAAGATGGCCAAGATCATTAAGGACATTACCACATTTTAATAATATGACACAGAATCCTTGTGTGAAGCTTGGGAGAGGTTTAAGGAGCTACAAAGGAGTTGTCCCCACCATGGTCTTCTAAAGGATGTTCCTATGTGCACATTCTATAATGGAGTGACAAAATCTACAAGGGATACAATAGACGCAGCCACTGGAGGTTCTCTTATGCATAAAATGGTGGATGGAGCTTTTAAATTGTTGGAATAAATGGCTAATAACAACTATCTTTGGCCATCCAAGAGGCAATTACCTCCTAAACAAAGTGGTAGGATAGGAGTTGACATGGTAACATCATTGTAAGCCTAGATTCCTGCACTTTCAAAGCAAATTGGTGATTTGAATTCAATGGGTAATGTTATTCGCTCTACTTCTAGTGCACCTTATGAATATTGCCATATAATTGGACACTCTAGTTTTGAATATGGATTTGAAAATAGCAATGTGCTTGAAGATAGCATGATTAAGAATTTTAGCTAGGTTGGAGGTAAATTCCAAGACAAGCCAATAATCCTTTCTCTAATACATACAATAAAGGGTGGATGAGTCATCCTAATATTTCTTGCAGCAATAATTATAGTTCTTAGGGGTTTTCTAATCAGTTTGCTGAGTAGCCACCACTCAGATTTCAACCACAATCAAGCCATAATAGGCTAAAAGCAATGGAGACAAGATTTTGTTAGCTAAGAAACCCTATGGTGTGACTAAAGATGTGTTAGCTAAAGTGGATAAGTTTATGTTTTAGTGGATTTGTGATACAATATTTTGTGTAAGATAGGAGTTGTCCATTAATATTGGGGAGACCATTTTTTAAAATGGGAAAGGCACTCATTGATGTGTATAATGGCAAGATCAATTTAACGGTAGGAGAAGAAAAGATAGAATTCCTAATAAACAAACTCATATAAGATGTTAAGGCTAAAGAGCACTATGTGGAAGTTAAGGTGATAGACAAGAAAGGGACAATTAAGGTAAAGCCAGCCCTAAGAAAGAAATAGATCAGTAAAAGGGATAAATTTGCACCTTCTCAAAATCATTATAAGAATAAAAAAACTAAAAGATGGGTGAATTTAAAGAGAAAACTAATGCAAGTGCACAAGGTGGTCAACATCCTTAAGAAACACATTTATACAGAGGCCACAACTGTGTAGTAAGCATTGCATGATGGTGGAAATGTTGGCCAAAAGCTTAGTGATGAAAAGGGTAGGGGATGCTTATCCTCTACCCTTAGATTAAGCTAATGAATGATGGAAAATGGTCAAGATAATGACTTTAAATTAACGCGTTTTAATTTATTTTTATTTTATTTGTTAATTTACATTTTAGTGAGTTTATGTTGTTCTTTTTTATTATTTATCAATATTTGAATACATGTTAATGTAGATGTTTGGTTCTATTTATTTTATAGGTACTGTTGCGGTGGTGCATTCAACCGTAATCACTGATCCTTTGATTTTAATAAGCATACATGAAGTCCTAATTACTGCAACCTAGCAGTCATAAGCTTTCCATCCTAAGACCCAATTAAAGTTTTTCTCGATCACAGGCCTAAACAGATCGGTAATCCAGCAGCCTAAATGCCTCATTTCCCTTCTATTGTGATTGCATAGTGATTGCGAATCCATAAAATTATGCAATATAAATTGTCCAATTCCACTTTTCCTCTTCGCCTTTTATTTTTAAATCTATGGCCTCTATCAAAAGCACAAACCCTAACAACTCTTCAAAATCCAAACACCTATTCAATTTGCGCTCACATTACTCTTTCCCAACTTAATTTCACTTAAATTCCATCACTCTTTGCACTATTTTCCTAAAATATTACACCCATTTTTTGCTCCTAAAATAGAGCATCCATCTTCATAAAACCCATGTCCTGACCGAAGAAGAAGGTAAAGATGAAAGCTGTTAGAATACCACACCTAGAAAGAGTTGATCTCACCGACGAATATGGAGCTCTAATCCCAATGTTCTCAAGAGGAAGGCGATAAGCATATCAAACTCACTCATAAAAATTTTGTTGTACCTAAAGGGTTAGACATGGAGACCCTAGAGATGATTACACTCAAAGATAAGGTTCTTGAACTTTGTGATAATTAGGGTGGAAGAAATTCATTGACTTGAATCATAACATTTACAAGGTTTTGACATTAGAATTTTGTACTACTCTTAAGTTAACTAATGAGAGAAATAAATCCTTAAAATATAGATTCCTAGGGAAGCCCTATACCATTGATTACTAGTTAATTTCTAGGTTGTTCAATTTAAGGAGAAAAGGACTTTTTGAGCCACTAATTTTGTATAAACCCAAAGAATTTTGGCAAGAAATTTATAATCAAGATGAGACTTAGGATCCTCGTGGTGCTCCAAATGGTTTGCTCACAGATCATAGCTACATTATTATATGTCATGGCATTTTTGGGAAGACTGAAAGCAATAAAATCTTTAGTCATGAATTGTTAATGCTCTGCTATATGCACAGATGCACACAGATTTCTACCATTTACTTTATTTTTTTTCAGACTTTGTGGCATGTTACCAAAGCACAGAAAGCATCAATTTTAACGGGACACATTATGACAGGTTGGGCCTTACACTTCCACACTTTTAATCCACTCACTACTAAGAAGCCTTCTATTTTGTATGAAAAGATTCATTGGGATCTACTTTTTGGAGCTAAAGTGATTACATCGGCATGAGAGCTAAGGGACCCGACCACCAAGAAGTGCCTTCATCTGAGGAGGTTTGCCAGAAATAAAAAGTATTTCCTAAACCAGACAATGATAAAAAGGAGGAAGATAAAGAGAAGGACCAAGTAGTAGGAGCTCAATCATCATATGAAGGTTGGAGTCAAGTTCTTAAGAAGTTAGAAGCCTTGAAAACTGCAATGAATACCAATTTTCAGAAACTTAAGAAATTAGTAAATGATAAGTATAATAATCTTAATGACAAGATCGTTGATATTGAGTCTGAAATGTTTTACCACCATTTCAAACTTCAAGAGTATTTAAAGGCCACAAGTCATAATCTTCCATGCATCACCATGTCCCTAGAGGCATCAACCAATTCATCCGAACTCTCAACCATATGGGGAGTAAAGTTTCTTTTCCCTAATATTTTTTATTTTTTAGTTTAGTTTTTAATATTTATGCATTTTATTTTTATATTACTTGTTTTTATGTTTTGTTTCTATTTTTGAGCATGTGTATGCATATTTAAGTTTCTTACTCTATTTAGTTTAGCATTTTAGGCATTTAGATTGCCAACCATATACATTGAGGACAATATGTCATTCAAGTGTTGGGGGGAAGGGGGGAACAATTTTACATTTTAGTATATCATGTGTATATTTTAGGTATATAGCATGCATTGCATTTCACTTTTCATGCATTTGTATAAATTTAGCCCAAATAAAATGCTTGACACTTAAAATTTTGTGATTATTATGTATGTTTGGGATTTTGTTGAGCTTATGTTGTTCAATCTTCTATTAATGGATAGTTTGATTTCTTTTAAGCCTTGCTAAAAATTGAGGGCTCATTTGATCATAATTGTGAGTTGATGTTTTGGGGATGAGTATAGTGGATGAATCAAACTTCTTTCTAAGGTCACTTTTTGTTATATGTGAAAGAAGTTGTCAAAAGTACTCTCTCCCATTATAAAAACAAAGAGAAAGAAAAAAAGAATAAAATATGTTTAGGAACTTGAATTCTTTTTTATTTTAATGCTCTTACGAAAGAGTACGAGTATTCAATGAACCCTATTGATTGTGTTCACGTTGAGTAGTTTGGGAAAGACTGGGAACTACTAAGAGAGGGAAGAATAGAACAAAAGAAAATAAATAGTGGAGAATTAAATTAAAAATAATGTTCGCATGCCAAATCAAAAGTCACTTTAGTTAGAGGTCTCATTCATTCATTTGTACTCTTCCTAAGGTGTTGATCCATGATTTGCATGATGGTGGATGAACAACATGCTCTTCACTTGGTAACTTACATTTCTTAGCTTGATTTGTTAATTCTGTTTATAAGATCCATAAACTAGTTATTAAAAGAAGATTATAGTGTGAGCTTATTGAGATTTAAGCAGACAACTGGTTCATTTCATTAATAGTTGTTGTTCTTAAGTTTGCTTAAGGATAAGCAAATATTCAAGTGTATGGGTATTTGTTGGTACTAGATTACAAATAATTTTAGGACTTATTTTAGCATGCCTTTGTAGGATTTAGATTGCATTTAGGTAGTTTAGTTAATGGGAATATACATTTTAATGTTTTTATTTTATTTTTTAGGGAAAAGTAAAACTTAAAGGTGAATGGTGCTAAAATGAGCATAAGAGGAGCAAAAACAAAGCAAGGGGATAAAGCTGGAGTACTATCATGCTTGCAGCTACATGCATGATCACTAGATTCATAATCGCGGAGTCCTGATGTCCAAACCTTCTGTGGTGAGTGCGGCTATGTAGCAATTGCCACTCCTTTATAGTAAGCCCCTCTATCACAGTCACAGGAGTAATAACGATGATGAACAACTCGATTCTAATAAAAAACATGATGATGTGTACATTTTTAAAGAGCAAATATAGGGGAATATGAAAGGATGTTCTAGAACGAGGTATAAAAGGATAGATAACTATAGTTACAGATGAATTCAGCAAGCGAGATTTAAAGAAAACTTTCTTGGTATTTAATATCTATATGGATTTTATTCATATTGAAGTTCAAAATGCATGGATTTATAATCCTTAGAGTTTATGATTGAATGATTTCCAGTTAAAATTAAATAACAACATTGAGTATAACATATATAAGATATAGAGATGAGTTACGTGATAATACAAAAATAAAACGTAACTAATACAATAAATATTATAACAACTATATCTGAAATAATAAGATGTAGTTATCTTCAATACCCCCCATCAAAGTGATGGTGGAACAAGGTGTAACTGAAGCTTGTCATAGATGAAATAGAATGGCTATTTAGGCAATGGTTTGGTAAGTACGCTGGCTAATTGATACCGAGATGAAATAGAACCAACCGTTGGCCATTTAAATTAAACCAATTTACGTACAAAATGGAAGTCACATTCTACATGACAAGTTCTAGCACTAAAAAATAGAATTTGAGGAAAACAAAACAGCCTCTAAATTATCACACCATATGTGTGGAACTCGTTTTGAATGAACACCAAAATCTTAAAGTAAAACATGGAGCCAATTGATATCAGAAGCTACATTGGCAGTAGCTCAGAATTCTGATTATGTGGAAGAGCGAGCTACTATACTTTATTTTTTTGAGGACCAATAGATTAGATTATAGCAAAAAAAATTAAGAAAACCACTTGTAAAACATTTGTCATCTAGATTCCTCACCCAATCAGCATTCGTGAAAATGCATAACTCAGTAAAAGCAAATTGAGAGATAAGAAGACCATATTGAATCGTACTGTGAAAATACCTCAGTAATCTCTTCAGTGCTTTAAAGTGTACCAATATAGGATTGTGCATAAATTGAGTTAAGCGATTCACAGAAAAAATGATATCTGGTCTTGTCATTGTGACATATTGTAAAAAGCCACAACATTATTGAAATCTAGCAGCCTCTTGAGATGACAAAGGTTCTCTATCAGAATTTTTAAGAATGAGATCAGATTGCATAGGTGTGGAGAGTGGTTGGCTATTTTGCATTCCCATATGTTTCTAAATAGAATGAATGTAGGCTTATTGATGGAGTGTCAAACCTTTCGAATGATGGACTGCCTCCAAGCCAAGAAAATATTTCAAGGACCCAAGTCACGTAGGAAAAATTCTGCATGTAACTTATGGATGATTCCTTGAACAAAGGTAGTATCATTGCCCATAAGTATGATATCATCTACATACACCAACAAGAAATAAGGAAAAGTCAGCACTAGAACCCCAAAAGCCAAGTGACAAAAAAAAGGTGCTCAATTTTTTGAACCATGAACTTGGGGCTTGCTCGAGCCTATATAAGGATTTTTGAAGTTGACAAACATAAAGAGGAAAATTTTTGTCAACAAATCCTTGTGGTTGTTTCATAAAAACTTCTTTTAATTCTCCATACATGAATGCACTACTCACATCCAATTGTCTAATTATCCATCCCCTGGATATTGCACTTGAAAGCACTATTTTATTGTCAATGGTTTAATTACTAGACTAAAAGTATCCATATAATTAAGACCATACTCTTGTGTGTAACCTTTAGCAACCAACCTCGCTTTATAGCATTCAATAAAACCATTATCATGTCTCTTAATCTTGTAGACCCATCAATTACCAACAATATTTACATGAGGATGAGGTAGAACAAGATCCCATGTATTTTTTTTATAAAGAGCCCGCATTTCATTGTGCATAGAATCTCTCCATTGTGGTAAAAGAATAGCTATAGAGTAGGAGGTTGGTTCAGTTTCAATGGGTTAGGAAGTAGAATAGGTAGCTAGGTTGGCATGTTTGGAGGATTTGGGTAGAGTGGAAGGCCGTAGTTCTAAAGGATGAGTGCGGTTTGGAGGTTGTTGAGCTTGGGAAGTTTGATTAGATACGGGTAAGTCAACAAATAAATTAATGCCTTCAGGATTAAAAACATCAATTTTTGTGTTTAGGTTGTAGTAGAATTGGTAAAGTGGGATGCTGGTTTGTTGTGTGAAGAGGATACGATAGGCTTGTTTATGTAAGGAATGGAAGATTGAGATAAGGAGAGAGGTGTTTGAGGTGAATTAAAATTAGGAAGAGAAAGAAGTAGAGATAAAGTACAAGTGTTACCTGAGCTTGGTGGAGAGGGAACTGTTTATAATGGATACGACAATTGTAGCCAAGGAGTTGTAGTTGTCGTGGGAGAGGGGGAATTAATAACCAAATTTAATTTTTTAAAAGGAAATTTGGACTCATCAAAGGTGACATTATGGGCAAAATAAATTTTTCTAGTGTCTTGCTTTAGACATCTATAACCTAGATGATGAGGAGAGTACCCAAGAAATACACATTCCTTGCTACGATATGAGAATTTATGATTATTAAATGGACGTAGCAAAGGATAGACAATACTTCCAAATATTTTTAAAAAGGAATAATTCAGTTGTTGTTTGAATAATAATTGAAAAGTAATGGCATTGTTGAGAGATTTTGAAGGCATGTGGTTAGTAAGAAAAACTGTCGTGTCAAGGGCAATTGCCAATACCTAAAAGGAGAACTGCAGTGACCAAGTAAAGAGAGACTAATGTCCATAGTATGTATTATTTTTCTTTTAGTTATTCCATTTTGTTCATGAGTGTGTGGACATGTTATGCGATGATAAATAACAATTTTCTTTAAAAAATTATGTAATGAGCGATATTCACTACCCCATTATGAATTAAAAGCTTTTATAGTGGTATTAAATTGCCTTTCAACTAAAGATTGAAATTGTTGAAATAGAGCAAAAACATCACTTTTAGCTTTAAGAGGATAGAACCATGTAAACAAAGAATAGTCATCAATATAGATAACAAAATATTTATGACCTAAAAAAGAAATCATAGGTGTTGGCCCATAGACATCAGAATGAATTAAATCAAGAGGTGCAGAACTACGATTGTAAGTTAGAGGTAAAGACAAACGATGAAGTTTTCCTAAACAACATGCCTTACATTTATTTGAGGAAATAGAAAAACTAGAATAAGGTAATTGAAACTTCTAAATGAGTTGCTTAACAGCTGGAAAATTATGATGGCCTAATCACGCATGCCATTATTGGAGATTAGCGAGATACGCATAAAAGGAAGGACTCAAAGACTGCAGCTTCTATAATCCATCATCAGTGGTCCCTCGAAGTTGTATTTGCTTGGTGGTTTTGTCCTTCACAAGACAATATTCATCATCAAACTCAAAAGAACAATGATTATCTTTACAAAAATTTTTTATTAAAAGTAATGGCTTAGTTATAGATGGAACATGAAGAGCATTATTTAAAGCAAAGGAACGGTGAGAATTGGATATAGTACACTTACCAACATGAGCAATGGGAAGGCCTTGCCCATCTCTAACCATAAGTTTGTCGTGACCTTTGTAATCATCATGGATACTCAAAGATGTAGGGTTAGGAGTTACATGATGACTCGCACTCGTATCAGGAAACCAATCAATGGAAGAATTAGAAAAATTATCGACATGACTAAGATTTACTTGAGGAGCCGAGAGGGGGCGAGGTGGTCTGTAAGAGGATTGACCCGATGTAAAACCAATATTACTGGTGAAATTGGCATCAAACCTTCGTCGACAATTGAAGGCAAATGATTATTGTAACCACAAATTTGGCACTAAACAGAATTATTGGATTAGTTTTGGTTCTCACTACTAGAATTTATCAATTTTGTAACGGATTTTAGAAACTAAAATTTTTTGTTTCTAATTAGAAACAAAATTAAAACGGAATAGAAATGGAAAGAAAATAAAATCATTATTAATATAAATCAAAAACGAAATTGAAATCCGTTTCTAAATTGGAAACGAAATATTATTATGTTTCTAAATCAGAAACGGAATTAATATCTGTTTCTATATTAAAAACGGAATTGATATCCATTTCTAAATTAGAAACGGACTTAGTATCCATTTCTAAATTGGAAATGGAATTAATATCCGTTTCTAAATTAGAAACAAAATATTAGTTCCGTTTCTAAATTGGAAACATAATTAATATTCGTTTCTAAATTATAAACAGAATTAGTATCTGTTTCTAAATTAGAAACAAAATGTTAGTTCTGTTTCTAATTTAGAAACATAAATGATATCCATTTTTAAATTAAAAATAAAATTTTATTTTTATTTTCAAATAAAAACGAAATTGATATCATTCTTAATTTAGAAATAGAATTTGAGTTCGATTTCCAAATATCAAACATAGCAACATGAGCATTAACAAGATTATGCATTTATGATAAAATCATATCATTTTTTTTAATGTAGATTACGATTAATAAGTAAAAATTATATAATAGTAATTGAATATGTAGTGAAAAAAATATTAAGTGAAATAAAAAAATGTAGTTATAAGTTAGTGTTAGTATTAATATTGGGAAAATATAATTTAAATTAGCTACTGAATATAATATAATATTAAGTATCTATTATTTAAAGTGGTGAAACTATGCATTTGTCTATTATTTAAAATTAACTCAATTTTGAGTAATGTGATACTAATTTTTGTACATTATAATAATTCTATAATTTTCTTTATCACTAACTATGCTACTATTATCTCATTGTACTTATATCAATAATATTGTTCATGATATATATTTAAATTTAAATTTATATTATTATTGGATAGATATAACTCAAATTGTAAATTATAATTTCCTAATTACAATATAAACTATGTATTTTAAAGACTGTAAAATAATTAAATATCTAATTATAAAATCACATAACATAATGTAACTTCTAAACTATATAGTTTTGCATTTAACTCTAAATAAAATAACATAATATACAACCATCAAATAATAAATATTTTAGATAAATAAAAAATTAAGTGGTATTCATATTTCAAACTTTAAATTGATAGTGATAGTATGAGTAATTATGTTAAGTATATTTTATATAATTATTAGATAGACATAATTCAAAATATAAATTACTATTATGTAATCATAATATAAACTACATGTTGTTAAGCTTATAAACTATATTTTAAATTAAATAAATATATAATTAAATTATAAATTTATATTTTAATTTGATTTATATTACCATAAAAATATATAACTTTAATATCATAAATAAATAATTTGTTCATAACTAAAACAATTATGTACCCATTTAAAAAAAAAAATATGTGTCTTTCCATAAAACTACGTAGTTTTACACAAAACTACATAGTTTTGATACAACCTAATCCGCTAAAATTATTCTTTCACTTGCGCGATCTCATTCACTTAACCTATCTTTTCTAAAATCCTTCTAGCAGCCGCCTCCCACCCCTACCTCACCCTGACCGTCCAGCCGTCCTTTCTCGCTGCTATCGGCGCCACCATCATCGTCTACACCCCTCGTCGCAGTTAGCTCCATCATCGTCCTTTTGTCTATTGTCATCGCCGTCAGAATCATCATTGTCCGCTGTCTTCTGTCGTCGTCGTCATCTGCAAGTTCGTTTACTGTCATCTCCATGAGCACCATCATCGACTTGCACTAAGCTCAAGCTTAATCAGGTTAGTGGTGCACTTATAATATCTTCTGTCTTCATTGATGTTCCTTATTTTCAAATTTTCCATCTTGGGTTGTTGAGATGAATATTTTCTGTTCTTGTTGAGAATAATCTATATATATGACTTGTGAAAATTTTTTTCTTGAGAAATATGTGTGTGTTATATCCATGGTTTAGTGGAGGTGAATTTGCTAATTGCGATATGTAAAGCTTTTAGGGAAATATGGAAGGAGAAGGAAATACATATATTGTCTGGTTACAAGAATACTCCATTCCAGCATTTAGTAAATTCCTATGCTTTGAGTAGCATTGTTATCCTATGAAGTGTGTCTATACTAATGAAAAATAAGGTATTAAACTCAATTATCCTAGGAAGTGTGTCTATACTAAATGCAGACTCAATGGGCAGAGTTATCTTTCAGGCAATGGCAAGCTGGCTCCTTTCTACCAACAAATTGTATGTTAACCATTTCTCTAATCGTAATTCTGGGTGCTGGCCATTTTCCCCCTAGTCAATGTAAGGTAAAGGAAGCAAAACAGATGATTAAAGAAATTGTTAACACGTAAAAGTACCAACATTGGTTGGTGACATCCAAGAAAGCAAAAGGGAAAAACAAGAAAGCTTAAGAGTGAGGCCTTACTCATAAAGATGCTTTATCAAATATTCTCTTTATCTTTATTCTTCTTTAATTTAATTTCTTGCTGTCAGTAGTACTTTTCTTCATATAAAGGAAAATTTTGTTCATGAAATATGTATAATTCTTTGTACTTGGTCTAGTTTTGTTGGAAGATAGCTCTGAACCAAGAAATGTACCCTTAATTAACTGAAGATAGATATAATCATGGAATTTTGTATGACCGGAATGGATGAGTTTAGGAGAAGAAGACTGATTTTCAGTATACATTTTTTACTATAAAAGATTAGAGATAATTAAAACACACTTAGAATTATTGAAGAATGTTGTAGCTGCTGCCATTCTAAAGACATAGTACACTTGTTTTCTGGGTTATTGTAATTTTGGAACATCATGATTGCTTGATTGCAAACATTATTTGATTTACTTGTTTTCTGATTAACTTACGATTGCATGCTCAGAATGTTATGCTTTACATAATTACACTAATTATCATTTTAGTTAAAGAGGCTTTAGATGATAAAAGAAGAAGCAGCTTTATACCGTTTTGCCATAACAAATTGGTCTTAGTGTTCAAGGCCTTGCTGTGCTTGTGGTTGAAGAAAT
>CATIWM010205520.1:0-15692 GCA_949671775.1 Mallotus repandus | reverse complement strand
TATTTAATCAAGTATTCCCATTTTAATTTAAATCAGAATTAAGTTAGTTAAATAAAGAATGGAAAAGAAAAATAAAAACATCTCTTAATGAAAATCAAAACAATGCATCTGAATCAGTGATTAAAATGCCAAAATTTTCCTCACTTGAACAAATTAAAAAACAAACAAGATTGGGAAAAAAAGGTGAATAAAAAAAACTATATGATCCTAATGCTAGGGGCAGGCATCTTAAAACGGCAACAGGGACAAAAATGGCTTCTACTCAACCAGTGAAGAAGACACTGATCATGAAAAACATGAGAACATGGCGTGCCTGTAACTAAATACCCACTTGGTATTTTCTCCATGCAAATGGTACAAAAACCTCCTCATTACTTTCTCCTTCCAATATTCTTCTCTTCAATTTCAACTCTTCAATGGACAACAATGAGGCACGATGCAAACAGCTACTATTCAAGAATTCCTCAACCGGGTCTTCTTCTTCTTCCTGTTCTTGATCTTTTTCTGTATCATACGTGGTAACAATACGAATATCAACAAGCATAACCCACTTCTTTTTTCTTCTACATCTGAACTCTGTCAATAAATCTAATGTATCACGAACAATCATTAAAACTTCTATTTTACGAACCTTGGCATCTAAATCAATGTACGAAGGCAACAACCCTGACATTATATCAGATATTTTTTTTGTTTCATCGCCAAGAAATTGTGAGCTCTACAAGATTACCTATTATTTATTTCAAGATCGTGACCACCCGATATCTGGCAAAGTGTAGAGCTTGAAAGAATCTTGAATTGCAGAAGTGATGGAGAATTATCATCAAGATTGTATCTTCGGCACTTCGTATTTACTCTCAAGTGTGCACCTGTAACCATGGCGATTATCAGAAGATGAACAAATAAAATATGAGTAACTAAAGATTGTGAAAGAAACAATTATATGTATATATAGTGTTGGGTTTCGTGGAAAGAGTAGGGAAAGTAGAGGGAAAACTGAAACTGAAAACAAAGTAATTAATTGGACACCAAGTAATCCTTTTTGGACTTGGAGCTCTTGGGCTGTTATGATTGTTAAATGTTGTTGCCTTGTGGAGGTTTATTGCATTAAGTCAGTGTTTCTTTTTGTTAATTTTATTCTGAATTTGGTCATTAAAGTTATGGTATTTTAACAATTTAATCCCTAATATATATATATATATATATATATTTATATAAATTGGACTGTATTACATATAGAGATGTATATAATTCTACGTATGTAAATAAAGGATATTTTAGTAATTCATGATTGGTTTTTCTCTTTTTACCTTATGAAATGTTTATTTCCTTTAATTTCTTCTCCCTAGAATTCACAATGATAAATCCCTCACCTTTCTCCTGGCAATTTACCTATTTGTGGTAAAAATTTATCAACATTTTTATATTATGGTACTTTTTGAAATAATTTCAAGTTTTATGGTAGTTTTTCAAATATATTCCCAATATATGGTACTTTTGGCTGAGGTGGAGGGGAAAAATTATAGCATCAGGCAATTCACCAGTTTCATTGGCGAAATGTGCATTTTGTCAGTGCTACTGGGGAAATGCAGGCAAATTTTTTTTTAAAAAAATTTATGCATTTTGCCTGTGCTACTGGCGAAATGCATGCAATTTTTTTTGATGCATTTTGCCAGTAGTACTGACAAAATGCATGCAATTTTTTTTATACATTTTGCCAGTAGCACTGGCAAAATGCACATTTCGCCAGTAGTACTGGCGAAATGTCTGGCACTACAACTTCCCTCCTCCACCTCAGCCAAAAGTACCATATATTGGGAATATATTTGAGAAACTACCATAAAACTTGAAATTATTTCAAAAAGTACCATAATATGGGAATTTTGACAAATTTTTACCATAAATTGGTAAATTGCCCCGATGATGCATGTGTTATTAAAGAAAAGAGTTCAGGCCATAGTTACAATCAACATGGCTCCAAATAACATGTTCCTATTGGAAGTCTCACGCATGGAGAATTTTGCTCTTGCTATTAGTGAAAAGCAAGAGTCAATATTATGGCATTTACGCTATAGGCATCTCAACATCAATGGCCTAAAATTGCTAAATGATAAAGGTATGGTTCTTGGACTACCTAAAATTAGCTCTATTGATTTATGTGAAAGATGCATATATGGTAAACAAACTAGAAAGTCATTTCCTATTGGAAAGGCTTGGAGAGCTTCAATGTGCCTTGAATTAATTCATGTTGATTATGTGGCTCTATGCAAACTAGATCATTTGGTGGTATTCATTATTTCTTGCTCTTTACTGATGATTATAGTCGCATGAGTTGGATTTATTTTCTAGAAAATAAGTCAAAGACATTTGAAAAATTCAAGCACTTCAAAGCTAAGGTTGAGAAGCAAAGTGGATCTTGCATCAAAGCTCTTCGTACTAATAGAGGTAGAGAATTCTTGTTTAAAGAATTTGATTGTTTCTGTGAAGAACATGGAATTCAAAGAGAATTATCAACTCCTTACACTCCAGAGTAGAATGGTGTCGCTAAGAGAAAAAATCGAACCATTATGGAGAAAGCAAGAAGCTTACTGCAAGCAAAAGGACTTCCAAATGAGTTTTGGGCTGAAGTTGTGGCAACATCAGTTTATTTATTGAATCTCTCTCCCACAAAGGCAGTCATGAATCAAACTCCATTAGAAGCAAGGCGTGGCACAAAACCATCTGTAAGTCATTTTAGAGTCTTTGGTTGTATAGCTTATGCTTTGGTAAATTCTCAAATTCGTCAAAAATTTGATGAAAAATCTGAAAAATGTATTTTTATTGGTGTCATACATTAAATTTTGACTGTCCCCAAAAAGGTCCAATGATGAAAACATCTCTTCGAACTTGACAAGTGTCTGTTTATTCGTACCACCTCTGAAGCGTGCCGAGAATCTGAAAAGCTTGAACTTAGCAAAATCAACCTCCGAATCATTAAGTTGCACCCCGATTTCATGAATTATGAATGATCGGAGTGGTAAGTCACTTGTTTTTAGCAAACATTGCTCAAAACGAGCAACTCATCAAACCAGTATTCAACTCATGAGACCGAAGTTCAATTTCGTGAAAATTAAAAGTCGATTTTCATAAAATAGACATCAGAAGCCCTTAAAACTTCCGGAAGTGATCCTAGAATAGTGCGCATAACCCCGAGAAGTAGTGCGCGTAACCCCGAGAAGTAGTGCGTGAGAGAATTTACAGCGCGTGATCACGCACAAACACATCTTGCTCACGTGTAAAAATGGAAGCCTATTTTGATGAAACAAACCTCAGAAACACGTCCAGAAGGTCCAAAAACCCTGGAAAACACCCCTAAAATAGCACGATTGGTGCCCAGGAAGGCCGCGTGTCCCATGCAAAAGTGAGTGACCACGCAACTCAGTGCGTGATCACGTGCCCCAGGGCCATGATCACGCTTTCTAAGGGTGTGATCATGCATATTTTCACCAATTTTTACACTTTTTGGGCATGTTTCCCTATAAATAGAGTTCTCTACCTCCCATTTCAACCACAATCAGAGCCAAGGCAAGAGTCACAGCAAAAAAAAGAGGCTAGAGCCAAAAAGCACATATACACACTGAAACACTGTCGAATTGAAGGCTTAGGAGCCCCAATCCACACACTTTTAGCCCACTTTCTATATTTTTTGTAAGATTTTTAGACCATTTTTAAACCAAACCCACCCTCATCTTTATCAAAGCACGCTTCAAAGGTATACGAATTTGCATTACACACGTCATTTTCAACCTCTCGATGAGGAAAGATTGAAAATCTCTTAAAGCTAAAGCTTCAAAAACACAAAACAAGCTCAGTCGAATCTGAGAACCAAATAATCATTTTTGCACGTTTATTTACTGTCCTGCATTTTACTTTATCATCACCAGTAGTTGAGAAATTGTTGTGATCTGTGTGATTAGACTGGCAATCTGCATGCTGATTGAATAATATCTGCTTTGTTTGTTCATAATTAACTGTCATTTTGCATTAATATGCATTCAATAAACACTAAAGCTCCTTATCTAAGCTAAAGCTTCAATGTTGCGGTCCAATGATGTAATCATCATTATCTACTGCTTATCTTATCATTTAGAAATGTTTTTATAATAATTCCTGCTAGAGTATAAACTAAGTGCATTTGTTTAATCATTCATGATGCATCAATCATCTTTATTGTGCCTATATGTTGTCCAAATGGGTGAATAGATGGATTGCACATAGTTGTATTAACCTCTGTTTTGCAGGTATATTCTAGATTAGGACTAGATTTACATTTTCGTACTTTTTCTCATTCATATGTATTTACTAGGAAAGCCTTGTAAATAATTATGTTGAATTTCTCGTACTTTCCGTTATTATCAACGTGCTTGTGTGAATGCATATATATCAACTGTCGTTACTGAAACTAGGGTGTTGCGATAGCTATATATTAAATATTAAAATGAGAAATAGTAAAAAAATAGATGAGATCTCCCAGGCTTAGAATCTCTGCTGAGGACGATATTCGTTGAGTGACCCAATATTGTCCCTTTCATCTTTTCCTGGTTTTCTAAAAACCAAATGGCAACTCCAAACACAAAAGCATATCCCTTCGAGACCAAACATTTGTCCCTGTCCCGAACGGATGTCCCTCGAAATGTCCCTTCGAAATAAATCAGGTCGCTCACAATGGCGACTTTAGTTAGAGAGATCAATTGCCAGAGCCAAGACAAGAGCCACAGCAAAAAAAAAAAGAGGCAAGAGCCAAAAAGCACACACACGCTGAAACACTGTCAAATTGAAGGCTTAGGAGCCCCGATCCACACACTTTTAGCCCACTTTTTTCATTTTTCGTAGGATTTTAGACAACTTTTAAACCAAACCCACCCTTATCTTTGTCAAAGCACACTTCAAAGGTATACGAATTTGTATTACACACGTCATTTTCAACCTCTCGGCGAGGAAAGCTTGAAAATCTCTTGAAGCTAAAGCTTCAAAAACACAAAACAAGCTCAATCAAATCTGAGGACTAAATAATCATTTTTGCATGTTTATTTACTATCCTGCATTTTACTTTATCGCCGCCAGCAGTTGAGAAATTATTGTGATCTGTGTGATGAGACTGGCAATTTGCATACTGATTGAATAATAACTGCTTTTTTATTCATAATTAATTGTCATTTAGTATCAATATGCATTCAACAAACACGAAAGCTCATTATCTAAGCTAGAGCTTTGATGTTGCGGTCTAATGATGTAATCATCATTATCTATTACTTATCTTATCATTTAGAAATTCTCTATAATAATTCCTGCTAGAGCATAAACTACGTGCATCTGTTTAATCATTCATGATGCATCAATCATCTTTATTGTACCTATATGTTGTCTAAATGGGTGAATAGATGGATTGTACATAGTTGTGTTAACCTCTGTTTTGCAGGTATATTCTAGATTAGGACTAGATTTACATTTCAGCACTTTTTCTCTTTTATATGTATTTACTAGGAAAGCCTTGTAAATAATTATGTTGAATTTCTCTTACTTTCCGTTATTATCAATGTGCTTATGTGAATGCATATATATCAACTGTCATTACCGAAACTAGGGTGTTGTAGTAGCCATATATTGAGTATTAAAATGAGAAATAATCAAAAAGTATATGAGATCTCCCGGGCTCAGAATCTCTGCTGGGGACGATACTCGTTGAGTGACCTGATGTCGTCCCTTTCATCTTTTTCTGGTTTTCTAAAAATCAGGTGGCAACTCCAAACACAAAAGCGTCTTGCATCCCTCCGAGACCAAACATTTATCCCTGTCCCGGAAACGAAATGGATGTCCCTCGGAATGTCCCTTCGAAACAAATCAAGTCGCTCACAGTTGGCTATTGTACTCAATCCAAAGCATATAGATTGTATAACCCTCTTAATGGAAAGATTTTAATTAGAAGAGATGTAGTATTTGATGAAAATGCAAGCTGGGAATGGCATGGAAATTAAAAAAAAAAAGATGCTAGAAGGTGTTCCTTTGGTTTATGAAGACTCCTCCCTTGAAAGTCAAGAGCCAACTCCAATAAATTCACCAGCTGGTTCCTCTATGGCGTCACCATGTTCAACACCTGAAAATCAAAATTCTTCATCTACCAACGAAGAGTCCTCCGATGAGTCATAACCAAGGAAGTTTAGATCTTTGTCTGACATATATGCATCTTGTCAAATTGCTCTTTCTGTTTCAGATCCTATAAGCTGTGAAGAGGCAGTTGAGAAAGAAGAATGGAAGAAAGCAATGATGGAGGAATTGACAGCAATTGAAAGAAATGGAACATGGGAAATGGTAGACTTACCACAAGGAAAAAATGCAATTGGTCTGAAATGGATATTCAAGACAAAATTTGGTGCAGATGAATGCATACAAAAGCACAAAGCACGGCTCGTGGCGAAAAAATATGCGCAGCAATATGGTGTTGATTTTGAAGAAACATTTTCTCCGGTAGCTCGCTTTGAAACTGTGAGAATCATTTTGGCATTGGCTGCACAATTACAATGGCATGTTTATCAATTCGATGTCAAGTCTGTGTTTTTAAATGGAGACTTGCTAAAAGAAGTTTATGTCACTCAACTAGAAGGATTCATAGTTGAAGGCAAGGAGACAAAAGTGTTCAAGTTGAGAAAAGCACTCTATGAACTAAAACAAGCTCCACGAGCTTGGTATAGCAAGATTGATTGTTACTTTCATCAAAATGGTTTCATAAGAAGTGAGAATGTGCCTACTCTATACATGAAGAAAGAACGTATAAATGATTTTATCGTTGTTTGTCTTTATGTTGATGATATCATTTGTACAAGCACTTCTAACTGTCTTGTGGCTGAGTTTAAATCACGTATGATGAATGAATTTGAAATGTCTGATATGGGGCTGCTGCATTATTTTCTTGAACTTGAAGTTCAACAAGAAGGAGATGGGATTTTTGTTTCTAAAACAAAATATGCCAAAGATCTTCTAAAGAAATTTGGCATGATTAATTGCAAACCTACTGCTACACCCATGAATGTTAATGAAAAATTACAGCTTGAAGATGGAGCAGAGATAGATGATGTCAAAAAATTCAGAAGCTTAGTTGGAGGCTTAATTTATCTAACCCGCACTCGGCCCGATATTGTTTTTTCTGTTGGTATGATTTCCAGGTTTATGCAACGTCCTTCAAAGCTTCATTTTGGAGCAGCAAAGCGGGTCTTGCGTTATATTGCTGGAACTATGAATTATGGGATTAGGTATACAAAAGTTTCCAATTTCAGGTTGTGTGGGTACACAGACAGTGATTGGGCAGGCTCATTGGATGACAGGAGAAGTGTCTCAGCAAATGTTTTTACACTTGGGTCTGGAGTAATCACATGGAGCTCAAACAAGCAAGCCACAGTTGCATTATCTTCCTCAGAAGCTGAATATATTGCAGTCACTTCAACAGCATGTCAAGCCATTTGGTTGAGAAGAATATTAGCTGAACTTCAACAAGAGCAAGAGGGAGCAAGAGAGATATTCTGTGACAACAGCGCAACAATCTCAACGACAAAAAATCCAGCATTTCATTCCAGAACAAAACATATTGATACTCTTTTTCATTTCATTCGTGATCTGGTTGCAAAGGAGCAGATAACTTTGAAGTACTGTAGCACTCATGAGCAGTTGGCTGATATAGTGACAAAGTCCTTGACAAGAGAGAAGTTTGTTTACTTCAGAGCTTTGCTTGGAGTCTGCAATTTTGAATCAAGAGGGAGTGGTGAAGTGTGATTCAGAAATTGCTTTTAGTTTTTGTTAATTGACTAAGTCTTTGATATTTGTTTTATATTCAGATGTTTGTTCCTTAATTCTCTGTTTTATGGTTAATAAAGTTAGTGCCAGAAATATCTGATGATAGTTGAGATTTTTAGCTGTTTAGTTTTGCTTGTAAGCCTATTTGCACTTTCAATTCTGAAATAAAGTGCAGCAGATTACTTGCATTTTCTGCAGTTTTGTTGTCCACAATTCTCTGTTAAAACTTCATATTCTAATATTGTGATTGTCCAAACTCCAACAAAAAGAATGGCAACGGTAAGTTCTTTAAAAGCTTCCACCACATAATAGGAAAAGCTCGGTGTTTTCTTATACGTGTTGGAGCCACATAATTCTTGGCGACGAGCAATGTCGTTATCATTGCCAAAGATGCCACCTTCAATGTTGGTTTGAACAGCATGAGCTACACCAACAACACCATCTAACTTTTGAAGCAGTTTGTCATTTTTCTCTTTTACAAGCTTAGCCAGACCTCCTTGAACAAGCTTGAAGGTGCTATTCTCTGGGTTAATGTCAAAAACAGAGTAAGATGGAGGGTGGGGAATATTGGGGGGGTTTATTTCTATGGTAACAGACATGTATATATTGATTCTGATGCAAGTTTTTATTCATTTCTTGTAGATTCTGACGAAGGATTTAAAAGAAGAGGACAAGCAATGGAAGTGGTTTTTTATTAAGATTGAATGTGCAGAGGCTGAAATAAAATATGTGACAGGCGATGTCGTACAACATGAATAGAAATGCACTGTTTCACCACCCGTTCGGATGTGAAGTGCTTACTTAGGTTAGAAGAAACCTCCTGTTTATGATCCATAATAACAATTATTCCAGTTGTCAAAAAAATAACAACTATTCCTGTTTATTTATTGTCAAAAAAATAAAAATACAATTCGCTTTTATATCATACGCGTCATACATCAGTTCTGAATAGCCAATGGAAATTTAAGTTTTCTTGCCAACTTCGCACATTGGGCATTCGATGACTGAAAAATACACATCGCTTGGCTTATATATCATACACGTCGGACATCTGTTTGGGCGGTTGTCTTCTTCAACTTCTCCTCCGTCTCCTCGACAGCTAGCCCTGAAGATTTCCCCTCACCTTCTTTTCTATCACTTTTTAATTTGTTTTCGGTTAGTGAGAGATACAGAGAAAAGAACATAGCTTAAGAATAGAAGAAAATTTTGCAGATGTTTGACGTGTAGTAAGGGCTTAAAAAAACAAAATATTGTTTGGTAAAATTTAGATTTCTTGCAAGAATTGCTTCTAGAGCCACTAGCATTTGATGAACCTTGAGTCGACGTCGGTTAACTTGAACAATATTTTTAAAAAAAGTAAAATATTTCTGTTCCCCCTAAAAGTCCATTCTCGTTTCTAAAATACCTTTATTTTGACCTCACTCAGCCATTGAAAAAATGTGAAAGTGGTGTAAAAAATTTTGACGCAAAAATTAAGTCAAATAATAAATTAAAATAAATCCTGTAATTTTCTTTTTTTAGACAAGAGGTTTTTTTTAAAAAAAAAAAAAAACTTGTTGCCTTGTTTGTTGTTAATTTTAATGATTAATTAACGAAAAATTATTTTCACTAACACATAAAATAGATAATTTTTTTAAAAAAATATACATCCATTGTAAAAATTTTAAATCCGTACAATAATTTTTAAATTTTTTTTAAAAAAAAATCTTTTATAAACTTAAAAATTTTACAATCAAATGATACATATTTGAAAAAGATTTCATCAGTTTTATTTGTTAATTCAAATAATTTTTTTGTTAGTCAATTGTTAAAATTGAACTAAAAAATTATTTAACCGTTGAATTGACTATAAAATTTTTAAATCTATAAAGCTTTTTAAAACTTATTTAAGAATTCAAAAAATTTGAAAAAAAAAATTCTAGACAGTTATTATGTCGGCTTAAATTTTATAATTTGTCAAATTTTATTAGTTAGTATAAATATTTTTTCATCAATTAATTATTAAAGTTAAAATTTTCTTTAATCTATATAAATTAGTTATAAATTTTTTTAAAAAAAATCAATATAGTTCAATTTTAAAAAAACCTAAAAAGTTATTACAATAATTTTATTTTATTAAGAGTGTGTATATATATATATATATATATATATGCTAATATTAAGGCAAAACACATTTCGGCCCCGCCGTATTTTCAAATTTTTTTTACATTGCACCCTTCTAGTAATTTTCAGCACATTGCACCCCTTTACTCTCAATTTCAGACACATTGAACCCTTATTGCAAAATTGATGATTAAAAATATTCATATTAGTTTCTGTAATTTTAAAAATTTTTATTTTAATTCTTATAATTTTTATTATTAACAATTAAGTTCATACAATTATTAAAATAATTCAATTAAATGTTTTAAAAAATTTTAAAAATTATGTATTTTTTATATAAGTAAGGTGTCGGTCATCTATTTCTAATAGATTTACAATAATAAAAATATATAGTCATAAAAATTATGACATACTTTAATTATGCATTAAATATTTACACAATTAACATAAAAATATAACAAAAATTAATACATAATAAATTCTTTAATCAATAAAAAATATATGAAACATTTAATAAATAAATACTAGTGAAAATTATAATATTTTTCAGATAAAAATAAATAAAATATTATACTATTAGACAGGCTCCATGGTGGCGCATCAAAAAAGTAGTGGATGCTTGGTGGTAAAAACTTTGACATGTACATATTGACTCTGATGCAAGTTTTTGTTAAGATTGAAGGTGCAGAAGGTGAAATGAAATTTGTGACAAGAATCGGACGGTGTTTTATAGTGTCTATGCTGGTAGGCGCTGGCGCAAGGAAACCGTGTGGAGCAGAGGCTGAAATGAAACTTGTGACAAAAATCGGACTGCGTTTTATAGTTGTCTATGCTGGTAGGCGCTGGCGTAAGGAAACCGTGTGGAAGCCGAAATAGACATGGGAATGTGTCCGTACAACCCGAAGATAAAGATGGGAAAGCACATTTTCCCCGCCCTCCTGGCACAATGTTAGCATCTAAAGTGCCTGCTTAGGTTACAAGCAACATTCACGAATGCAATCTTTATTTTACCTAAACTCTTTATTATAAAGAGTGATTGTAAAATATATGTCCTCAACCCACTCTCTATCTCTAAATTATAGATTAAATGATGAGTTTGGCTCTCTATATGTTCACTCTCTATCTCACTCTCTATTTTAATAAACAAAAAAATATATACATAAAATAAACCAAAAATATTTAAAATTGAATGAAACTGAAATTTAAAATATATTATTGAAAAAAGTGACATTTAGTACATGTCTTACAGTTATAATTTATTGTTTTTATTCATAAATAAATATCATGTGATATATAAACAGTTGAAAAATATAATGAGATTGTTCAATATTCCTTATGAAGCTTAATAAAAGTGTAAGAAACCAATAGAGTGATTATATAATGATCATATATGGATCATATTCCGATCATAATTGATCATATACTGATAATTTACGGATCATATACAAATCATATACGAAAAAACTCTATTCTACATTGTAATAAATGAAAATTAGTAACTGTTCTATTCCTACAAATATAATGAGATTGTTTAGTATTTCAAACTGAAAACATATATAGATTTGAAAATGAAAAAGAAAATGTACATGATGTAGTATCCAACCGAAAAGAGAACTTGTTTAAATGCGGCATCGACATAAATTAAAAGTAAAGAATAAAATTAATAATTTATTTTGTATAAATTATTAAATTTAATTTCTTATATTTGATCATATATTGATCAGATACAGATTTTTTTTTATCATATATTGATCGGATATGGATTATAAATTGATTAGATACGAGATATAGATCACATATGGAATATACTTCATTATTTATTGTAATTATTAACCATATACGGAAAATACTTCATTCTTTATTGTAATTATTAAAGTATTTTTGAAAGTATTATATTCAATTGTTAAATATATAATATATAAAAAAAATAACAAAATTATTGAGGGTAAACATTTTTTAATATAAAAATTTATTGAAAAATGTATTATTATTCAATATATAATGTATCAGAAACGTACAATAAACTTAAAGCATACTAACTTGTAAAAATATATACAAAATTGACAACCAAAAATTGCTAAATGCCCAACTTATATTGCTCATCTAAAGCATACCATTAAGAAAGCAACCAATGATATTAATTTCACTTGATTGCTAATGTAGAATGAGGAGCTTGTTAGAATCGAAAGAAAAAAAAAACTTTTCATCCCATAATTAATGAAGGCTACATATTATTTCACATATCTTTGAAATTATAAAGTAGAATAAGTACATAATAATTAATACCATGAAACGCCCCATTATTTCTGCCTACAATTTATTTCGAAACAAGTTCATTCAACAAGTGTGGAACATCCTAATTCAGCAAACTACAAATGAATTGACCATTTGATATAGTAATCTTCTTTACTTTAGTGACAGTATCCAACGGAAGTGGTGCAAAACTTTGCGAGGGGCCATAAAAATGAGGAAAGTTGTTGGTACCATCCATAACTTCATATATTAATCCATCTCCAAGCTTAACAAAAACAAACATGCACATACACCCATACACAATTAAAAAGGGAACTCATGTTTTAGTAGAGAATTGAAATAATGATACGTAAGGTAATGAATCATCAAGATATGTGCTCCCAAAACCAAACATGCATCAAATTCGTTATCTACTCTAACCAATGAAAATGTACATTTGAATAAACACAAACTTGAAAGCATGACATAGAAGTCAACATCTTAGTCTTGCCAATTGATTTGTCAAGGTTGTAGCAATTTAATTCCAACTGGGACAGCCATGATCTCACTCCCTCGAGAAATCGCATAAGACTGTTGGTGTGCTTTTTCATGCTCCTCTCAACAACATAAATCACATCTTGGCTTAAACAATCCTCTGGCTTGCTAATTAACCTCATCTCCCAAAACTTATGCAAAAATTTCAATTATTATAGTATAAATCAATAAAACCCAAAAAAAATCACAAAAAAAAAAGATTTCACTTTTCAGTTTCTCTTTTCTGTAGTAAGCCAAAAAACTGCTAATTGTTAACAATAAAAAACCCAAAGAAAAAAAAAGTACCCAATTTCACAGAATCACAGCTAACCTGAAAAAGATTACTACTTTAACAAAAATGACTTAATGAACGATCCACAAACCCAGTAATATCAATTTTCACAAATTAATTAAAAACAACTCTTAAGTAAGGAAAGGAAATGAAACTGCAATCATAATCATAAGAAGTGAGAAACTAAAGAAATGACACCTCACTTGTTTATAATAACCTTTGGGATGTGTTAAATGAGGGAGCAAAGATCTCTTTCATTCATAAGAGGACAGCTGGAGATCAAAAGAAATCCAAGTGTGGGACGGAGGTCTATTTACAGTAGCAAGGATCGGAGATTTGGGCAAAATTCTTTATGATTAAAGAGGTGAGGGAAGTGGATTTCACATTTGAGATGGATTTCAGATTCTTAAAATCAGCAATTAGAGCAAAATACAAACCTTATTTAATTGAAAGAAGAAGAGATGATGAAGGAGAAAGAAGGTTGAATGCCGAGGAGTCATTGTGGTGATGGCGACGGTGATAGTAGCGAAGGAATGTGAAGATGAGCGGATGAGAGAAGAAAAAAGAAGCGGGCCTGAGATTTGTTTTTGCGTCGTTAGGATTTTTTTTTTTTTTTTTTTTTTGTCATTTACGTTAATAAGCAGGAGAGGAGATACAGAGTTAATTATTTTTAGGAAAAATCATTAGTTTTATTTTATATTTTGAATTAATTATCAATTGAATCATACTTTAAAAGTTATTGTAATTTGCTCCTTTAATTTTTGAATTGTGTCAATTCTATTCAATTTTATATGAATGATTTAATTGTATTTTTAAAAAATTATTTTTAGGTCCCTATAAAATATTTTTAACATTTATTAAATTTTTTATCCTCCTTTTCATATAAAAAAAATAAAATGTAAGAAGATTTTTTTAATTTCCAATTTTGTCACTCTTGACATAAATTTAAAAATTAATTTTTAAATATTTTCATAAATTTTCAATTTTTCAATAAATTCTTAAATTTTAACTATTTTAAAATTTATTTCTCAACTTTCAACCACATTTTTTAGAAATTTTTATGATAGAGGTCAAACCAAAGAAGTATTAGATAAAAAAAAAAGAGAGAGAGAGAGAATTTTGAAACACTAAAAATATTAGTCAATAATATAAAAATATTTTTTTGAAAAACTTAAAATTAAAAAAATTAAAATTTTATTATTATTTATAGTGATAGTTATTTTTATTTTTTTGATATTAGTCTATATAAATTGATTCACAAGCTATCATTTTTTTTCTTAGTCTATATAAACTAATAAAAGTATTAAATTTTCTTATCATCAAATTTTAAAAAATTTAAGAAAAATTATTTTAAAGGTTGAAAAACTTTTAAAATTTAATAATTATGTTATATATATATTTCTAAAAAAATATCAATTTAATTTTTTCGTATCTGTTAAAATTAGTTTTTTATTAGTTTATAGGACTTAATTGTACTAAAAAATTAAAGTTATAGAATTTAATTGTAATCAGGAAAGTTCTAATATGTCTAGAATTTCAAAACAAAAGTTTTAATTGGACAAAATATATATATAGGGTCCAATGTGCCCTTAGGACAAAAACCTGGGTGCAAATTGGACATTTTTCCATTATTATTTCTAGGATAAATTGCACAATTAGTGTGTGTTGGACTTTTTTTTTTTTTTTATGAAATCGAGTGATTTAAGTGGTTCTAACCGGTTAATGGTGGCTGGAATGTACAATCAGCACTAGTGGGATCCATATTTAAACATTTACCTTGCCACATTAGAATCACTTTTCAATTGTCATAGTAAATGTCTAAAATATCCTTATAGCATTAGGGTTTTACTTTCAAAAAAAAAACAAAGAGCATATGTTGTAGCCACCGGACACCCAACTTGCACAGCACAACCCAATTGTTATATCATGGACCCATGTCTATATTGTAATATGGACTAGGGGTCCATCACACGTATGAAAAAAACATGTTGTTTTTATACTATCACCTCCTCCTCCTACTCTTCCGTCTTCTTCTTCTTCTTCTCATTTTTCTTCTTCTTCTTCCACTTCTTCTAGCTCCAAATTTTATTGGGTTATATTTGATTTTTAACTTGGAGATTATTTACCTACTCTTTTCTTAAGTATCTTTGAATCTCTCTAGTGCTAAGTGATTATTTTTAGCTAGATTATTATAAAATTAAAATTAATGGCTCCACCTCCTGCAAAAGTATGTTGCAGATTTTCTTGTCTTGTACTGTCAATTTTTTATGGCATTGATCTTGATAGATGACAAGGGTGCCATGGCATGAATTTTTGGCTCTGGCAAAACTTTGTCCATTGGGTGTAGATTATTTTAGGTGCTGATGTAGGAATATATTAGTCATTGTGCGTTTTTCTGGATCCCGCTTGACCCTTATATTCATCATGATGATGGTTGGGATCTGACTCGTTTTGGAATTGTCGATATATATATATATATTTATATATATGAATTTGAAGTATATAGTTAATGAATCTCTATTTTGTGTTCAATGAACTTATAGTGTTTTATTGATGAACTTATATAGAATAATGAACTAGAGTATTAAAAGTGATGAAAATATAGTTGATAACTAATGAACCTTCATAATTATTTCTACAATTAACTTATTAATTTTTCTAATATTAATATAATTTTTACTCAATATTAATATATTAAATTAATAAT